>JAWPHD010005335.1:0-165927 GCA_037043455.1 Cyrtodaria siliqua | reverse complement strand
GGGAATACCATTTAACAGTTAGACACTTATTAGAAATTCAATTAATTTATTTATTTTCAGTTTTGGTTGTAAAGTCAAGAGAAAAATTGACAAAGTGATTACAACAGTGTAAGTTTCATCCACTCCAGCGAGTAGCATGGTGGCCCGGTTTATAGTCATCTGACTTATCTCAAGCAGCTTGACTGGAAAGGCACCACATCAAACATATTTTAAGGTGAGTTTCTTTAAACTTATAATACATGCCTCTATGTAGACGTGAGAATCATGGCTCTTATATGGTAGTATGTCTATCTATCTTATATATCTATTAATACTGCATCACCCCCTTTCGGGTATTATGTGCAGATTTCCTGGTAGAACCAGTACTAAGCAATGTGGTAAAGTGTCTTGCTCAAGGACACAACGAACATGGTGCGGAGGGAGGATCGGAACTGGGACCCTCCGATCTCACGTTCATCACTCTACCACTGAACCACGAATGCACACAATGTGTACCTACCATAGAGCCATGATTTCCAATTGCCTTGACAGGTAGGTAGGACCCGGCCTGTACCGACCCCACAACCACTGTATCATATAGTCAATAGGCTAAATCTTAAATACCTCAGCTGCATGCATTAGAACTGTGAATACAACTACACTTTTAATAGGCACATGTATTATTATATGATATGAACACTTGGATATAGTTTTGATAAATGGTTTTGTAGTGTAAATTTTGGCATTATTTGGTTTGGTTTCTTTAATATTTTGTTTCCCGGCCGAATATATTATAAATATTATATATATATTTTAAATGACTTATTGCAGACAGGAGCTTGTTTTTTCCAGTACAGACCAGTGTTAAAGAACCAGTTACTCTATGTCTGCGGAAAACAATGACGTTGTGACTGTCAGAAACAATGAAGATGTGACTTTTGAAGAAATTCAGAAGATTGTGGCTGTGAAAGGAAGGGAATTGTGTCGTATGCTCGGATTCTGAATGCACTGAGAAAGATTAATAGCATGCTTATTATTAGACCAAATTTTTTTTACTCGTGATTCGAGTGATTCGTGTAAATTGAACAAAAAGGGACAAAGGAATGCAAAATGTTCAGGTCTAACTTGATTCATAATCTTCTGTGTCATGGATTGCACCATTCATAAAGATGCAGCAAGTTTGTTTTCATAGAAGAGTAAAGATATATTTTTATGTACATGGAATGAAAAAACAGTGCTTAGCAAAAACCATTTTAATAAGACTCATCTGAGATCAACTGGTCTCAACCTCAATGACTCTTAATAATTAGTTTGGTAAATTTGATCAAACTCAAAACTTGGCTTCTGCAACACCAATCACACAAGACAATGTTGTCTAATGCAATGTTAAAGAAACTAACCCCACCAAATAACAGGCAAAATTACACTACAAAACCATTTATCAAAACTCCTGTCAGATGTTCAGATCATATAATAATGTATACGAGAATGTGCCGATTAAAGTAGAGATTTTCACGGGTTTCTTAAAATGAATTATGAGTTGATAACTCTCAATCGACGCTTCAATTTTGATATTTGGCCCGGCTGGTTAAAGCTGGTTTATATTGTGTCTATAGAGTTCAGTGGATTCTCAAAATATGTAAATTATAATGTAATATTATACCTTGTGTCAGTAAGTTAAGAAACGGTATACATATTTTGTAAACAATTGCTGTTGTTGGCGGATAGCTACTTAAAAAATATAAAATTATAGAAAAGAATTAAACAATCCAATCTACTACCAGCTAGCTTGTTAAACTTTTTTAAAATGCTAGCACAACAGATGGAGACAAAATCATGGCCCTGACCGGAATCAAACTTATGGGTATCTTGCTAATTGTGCTAGAGTCTTTAATACCAGCAAATTTACCATTGAGCAATAAGACACATGGTTATATTGCAACCGATTACTCATCACGATATTTGTCTTGGTTTCTTTTCTCAAGTAATGAATATAGACCTTAGTCTTAATCAATGTTTGCTTAGACCGTCTAGCAAGGCGCAGCGCCATGCTGCTTGACACTCCATGTTACCTTTTCAAGTCCAAGAATTGTGATGCTCCATTATTAATCAATTTGTTAAGCAACATTTTATCAGATCTTGTGTTCTTCCATATAAAGCGCTTCAGTGACCAGGATGTACAGACGCCTGCGTTTAAAACCTCTCCTCTCACTACTTAAGTCTTGCGGGTTCAAATCACATTGGGATTTCTAAGTGAAAAAAATGTTGATTGTTACGGATGGCAGGTGGTATACAGTACTTCTACCCAGAAAAAGTGGTTGATCTGTCTTCACCACAAAAAAATACATTGCCGTCATATATAGCCTAAAATGTGATTATTTACTAAAAACACCATTCGATCAACCAACCGTCTTCCATATAAACACCAAGTTCCCATACAAACAGAAAAAAATGGTGGTAATTTGGGTTAAAGGGCTTTATTACAATGAACATTTGTTAATATGAATTCTGCTTTAATATATTTTCTTCTGAATCATGCTAAATAATTGCAAACTTTTAATAAATCGCTAAAAAACCGGTGTGTAAATTTTTTTGTATAATTGATCGCTTTGGATCATGCTCAATAATGGCAAAGGTTTTAATGGATTGCGCTAACAAACCATTTTGTAAATGTTCAGTTTTAATGGATCGCTTTAGACTCGTTCTAAAAGTAACTATGTTTGAATGGACCGCTAGCAAACCGCTTTGTAAATGGAAATGTTTTAAAGGATCGCTCAGGATCGCATGGTTATAAACCAGTTTCTTTTGGATCGCTCACAAATCGCTAATGAACCGCTTTAGGATCACGATCCTTAACTCGGACAATTTTGCGATCATGCAAAATGCGATCCAAATGCGATCCGTTAATGGATCGGCATTTGGATCGCTTTAACAAACCGCAGATCCACGGTGTGAAGCGATCCAGAAGCGATTTTGAGCGATTCATCATAAATAATTTTGTGTGGTATATATTATAAACAAAACACATGTGTTGCTGTAATATACTGACAAGATGCCCGTGTAGTCAGGTATTTGATTAACAGATTACTAGCGGCATTAATTCTAGAGACGGGACATGTGGTACATACCTGTGAGACGTCTTAATTATCACAGCCTATGTTTCAAACATAACACAATAAACACTAATTGTAAACACTAATTGTGGACAAATCCTTAAGTAATAATAGCCCTTTACATGATAGTAATACGGTCGGCATGTAACAAAGCCGGGACTATGATTCAGTCTAGTATGTAATTCCGTATATATGTAATTCGTTAAGGGCTGAGAAAATTCCATCTTGTAATGTGTACAGCAAGGACATTTACACAATCATCAAATCTGAAAAACATACACTACCATGTTGCCTCACATAATTCCTATACAATTTCATATAATACCCTTTTAATGTAACTAAAAGAAAGGAGCAGTACCCTGATTTCTAACGTAAAAACATGCCATACAAAAATCATATAAATATATGTTTTAACCATATAATACCTTTTATATGTAAATTATATGAACAGGAGCAGTACCTAGATATCTACCATAAACATGCCATACACAAAATCATATATATATATTTTAACCCATATAATACCTTTTTATATGTAACTTATATGAAAGGAGCAGTACCTGATTTCTAACATAAAACATGCCATACAAAAATAATATAAAATATATATTTTAACATATAATACCTTTATATTGTAACTAGTATGAGGAAGCAGGTACCTGATTCTAACATAACATGCAATACAAAAATCATATAGAATATATATTTTATACCAAATAATACCTTTTATATGTAACTTATATGAAAGGAGCAGTACCTGATTCTAACATAAAACTGCAATACAAGAATCATGTAAATATCATATGTTTTAAAATGAGCATTTATGGAATTTATTCTCATATGAAAGTAGGACTCCTTTTACCAAATATCACATAGTACGTTTTATATGAGAAACATATGTGTCTCATTTTATAAAAAAAACATGAGAATGCAATCTTTATTGAAAATGGGAGTAATACAGAATTGACAGTGCTCGACATCTAGATGAAAATGGGAGTAATGTCTGAAATGACAGCGCTCGACATCTCTATGAAAATGGGAGTAATGCAGAAATGAACGTGCTCGACAATCTCTATAAAAAATGGAGTATGCATGAATGGACAGCGCTCGACATCTCCATGAAAATGAGAGTAATGCAGGAATGACAGCGCTCGACATCTCCATATGAAAATGAGAGTAATGCAGAATTGACAGTGCTCGACATCTCCATTGAAAATGGGAGTACAGCAGAAATGACAACGCTCAAAATCTCCATTCAAATGGGAGTACGCAGAAATGACAGCGCTCGAAATCTCCATGAAAATGAGAGTAATGCAGAAATGACTGCGCTCGCAATCCTCTTTGAAAAATGGGTATACTAGAAATAACAGCGAACTACATCTCGATGAACATGGAGTATGCAGAAATTGACAGTTCTCGACATCTCCGTGCAAAATAGAGAGTCAGGCAGGAATGACAGCGCCTCGCATCTGTAAGAAAAATGGGAGTAATGCAGAATTGAGAGTGCTCAACATCTTCATGAAAATGGTGAGTAATGCAGAATGACCGCATTCAACAATCTTTATTGAAAAAGAGATGAATGCAGAATTGACAGTGATCGACCTCTCCTCGAAAATTAGAGTAATGCAGAAATGACAAGCGATTGACATCTCTATGAAAATGAGAGAATGCAGAAATGACAGGCGCTCGAATCTCCCTGAAAATTGGAGTATACAGAAATGACAGCATTCCGAATTTCCATGCAAATGTGATAATGCAGTAATGACAGTTCTCGACATCTCCATGAAAATGAGAGTAATGCAGAAATGACAGCGCACGACATCTCCCATGAAAATGGAGTAATGCAGAAATGACAGCACTCGTCATCTCCATGAAATGGGAGTAAGGCAGAAATGACAGCGCTCGAAATCTCCATGAAATGAGAGTAATGCAAGAAATGACTGTGCTCGACATCTCTATGAAATGGAATAAGCAGAAATGACAGCACTCGACATCTTATGAAAATAAGAGTAATACAGAAATGACAGCGCTAACATCTTTATGGAAAGGGAGTAATGACAAAGAATGACAGCGCTTACATGTCCAAAAAATGGGAGTAATGCAGAAATGACAGTGCTCGACATCACTATGAAAATGGGAGTAATGCAGAAATGACAGCTCTCGACATCTTATGAAAAGTGAGAGTAATACAAGCAATGACAGCGCTCGACACCTCTATAAAAATGGGAGTAATTGCAGAATAAACAGCACTCGAAATCTCCTAAGAAAATGGGAGTAATGCAGAAATGACAGCGCTCGACATCTCCATAAAATTAGAGTAATGCATGACAACAGCACTTGACACTCCTTGAAAATGTGACTAATGCAGAAATGAGAGCACTCGACATCTCCTTGAAAATGGGAGTAATGCAGAAATGAGAGTGCTCCATCCATCCATGAAAATGTGAGTAATGCAGGAAATTCCAGGCACGTCGACATCTCTTGAAAATGAGGTTAATGCAGAAATGACAAAGCTTGACATTTCCATGAAAATGGGAGTAATGCAGGAAATGACAGTGCTCGACATCTCCATGAAAACGGAGTAATACAGAAATGGCAGTGTTCGAAATTTCCATCAAATAGATAATGCAGAAAGGACAATGCTTGGACATCTCCTAATAAAATGAGAGTAATGCAGAAATTGACATCGCTCGACATCTCTATGAAAATGAGAGTAATGCAGAAATGATGGCGCTCGACATCTCCTGAAAATGGAGTAATGCAGATGACGGCGCTCGACATCTCCATGAAAATGACAGTAATGCAGAAATGACGGCGCTCGACATCTCCATGAAAATGAGAGTATCAGAATTGACAGCGCTCGACATCTCCATGAAAATGGAGTAATGCAGAAATGACAGCGCTCGACATCTCCATGAAAATGGGAGTAATGCAGAAATGACAGCGCTCGAAATCTCCATAAAAATGAGGGTAATGCAGAAATGACATTGCTCGACATCTCTATGAAAATGGGAGTAATACAGAAATGACATCGCTCGACATCTCGATGAAAATGGGAGTAATGCAGAATGACAGCGCTCGACATCTCTAAGAAAATGGAGTAATGCAGAAATGACAGTGCTCGACATCTCCATGAAATGAGAGTAATGCAGGGGATGATGGCGCTCGACATATCCATGAAAATGGGAGTACTGCAGAAATGACGGCGCTCGACATCTCCATGAAAATGGGAGTAATGTAGAAATGAGAGTGCTCGACATCTCCATGAAAATGTGAGTAGTGCTGAAATTACAGCACTCGACATCTCTATGAAAATGAGATTAATGCAGAAATGACAACGCTTGACATCTCGATGAAATTGGGAGTAATGCAGGAATGACAGCTCTCAACATCTCTAAGAATTTGGAGTAATGCAGAAATGACAGTGCTCGACATCTCCATGAAAATGAGAGTAATGCAGAAATGGCGGCGCTCGACATCTCCATGAAAATGGGAGTAATGCAGAAATGACAGTGCTCGACATCTCCATGAAAATGATATAATGCAGAAATGACAGCGCTTGACATCTCTATAAAAATAGGAGTAATGTGGAAAAAGACAGCATTTGACATTCCTATGTAAATGAGAGTAATATTTGAATGAATTAGATAAGATATGTTTGCAATTTCCATGAAAATAAGTATTTGCATTTAACGCATGTCTGGATGGAATTGATTATTGTATGGCTTTGTCAACTTTGTAAGTTAGGGATTAGGATAACTTTATATGCCAGAATTTAATTACAGTATGATTTCTACATAATGTTTATATTTTCTTAAACGCGCATCACCTTTGTTCTATTTCATAATTTCAGTCCATTATTTATTTTGATAAATGTTTGCCGCGATGTGTTGGCAAAGTTGCAGCAACATCGCCAAAACATCACCAGAAGATTACAACTAAAAGTGTTATGCAAATTAAGTTTGCTGCAAAGTTGCAGCACACTTTTAACATGCAAACGCTCAATTAAAAAAAAGAACACGCTACAAGGCTAAGGTAAAATACAAAGTGTACACAATGTTTAATATTGTGTATGGTAGCGGTCTTAGCCTAATAAACGGATCGCAAACATATTTTTGTTACTTCCCCTACTTGTGTGATCCATTTACTAAATTGAAATGGGTTGATCTGAGAAAAATATATTGGTGCAATATTATAAAAAGTTAGTAATATATTATTAGGTTATTGCATTTGTATGGCTAAATATTACTTGGAACGAGTTGTTTTGGCAAAGGAAGACGAGCTTTCATATTGTTTTTGAATCAATGTTTAATTGTATGACTATTACTTTTCATTGTATTTGTGTTATTTTGTATAACTTTTGATGGAATGCCTATCTTGCTATTCAGTTTCATTTTGTGTGGATGATTATTTTGCGCGAAAACGACGTCGACGTCGGATGACGTCATTAAAAACATCAAGGGATTATGTGAAGTTTGTTTACCATTCAGATAACGTTAAAATCAGTGGGTGAGTGACCATTTGAATTATTTTATCAATTTTTGCCATAAATGGTTTGTAAAAAACTCGTATTTTTTTGTTGACACTATAGGAAGGATTCCGTTATTTTTATTTGAAAGTAGTTCCTTATTTCTATTTTGCGGCTCTTAGCAAGCATGAGCAAAAGTTTCCCGTGCAATATCAATGCGTGCAATATCGTAAGAATATTGCACGCTTAGCTCAATGCAAACTAAACGGGACAATATGAAAGTATACAATAACATGGATATACAGGTGTATGTAGATGTATGAATATATGTAACAAAATTTGCTTTGAACTATTCTAACAATTAATTTTAATGAATTGAACAAATGCAAGTTAAGAGAAAAACGAACGGGACGCCGTGAGTATTTAAAATATCAAGATTGCCGTGTGTCCCTTTATAAGGATTAATACTAGTTGCAGAGTTTAATGTAGAAAGAAACTGTACCGCATATAAATGTTAAAAAACAAGACAAATATTTAGTTTAGTTAGTAGTATTATAATAATGAACGTTAAAAATGGAACCGAGCGAGACGAGAACGCACACTTATTCATATTTATATCTGTGGAGGAGCTAGAGCTGACAACAAATGTTGTTTTCTTCTATTATAATATACTTTTACACATTTAATTAGTAATAGTGAAGGAAATTGAAATCTCAATTTTTTATTTAATTATATGCAAACCGTTTTTAAAGTCAAATTGACGCAGAATAACTAGATCGAGAGCAAATGTACATGTGTGAATAAAACTCAAGAATACCATGTGTCGCATTAAATATTCTATTAGGAATTCCAGCCTATCAAGAGGAAACGCTATTGAATACACATAGTTTATGCTGGTTCACAGATATTGTTTTTTTCACACTGAAAATCGATATGGTTTTCTAGGTAAAAAGGAGGAAACACGTGTCTCTTTAATTTTCGCGGAATTCCCGAAAAAAAGACGAGGAATAAATTAATAATTCCGGTCTTCAGAGTAATGGACAGAGGTTTTAATAAAAAATAATTCGGACACTTCGGAAAAAATAACAAAGAATTTCCATGACAAATTCATTTTCCGATTTCTTTGGACAAAATTGTCAAAATATGTATTTTTTCAGACGTCAGCATTTCTTCGGAAATATTTGAGCATCTAATAGTTGCTTCGAAAATATTCGGACATTCGAATTTCCTACGGAAAATATTCGGACATTGGTAATACTTTCTAAACATATGCGACATTGGCATTTCCTTCGAAAATATTCGGACTTCAGCATTTCGTTTGGCATATATTCGGACATTGGTATTACTTTCGGAAAATATTCGGACATCCGCATTTCTTCAGAAAATATGGGCAGAAATAATCTTTAAAATTACAAAAACAATTAAAATTTATTTTTGAATAAAGAAAAGCGGAACAAAATTCTACTTCTTACTAATCGTTCTTTCCTCTTATTGGACGTGAGTATCCGATTTCTGAATTTCTTTGACAAAATTTTCGATTTTTTATTTGGTTCAGAAAATATTCTGATTTAATTTGTGTTACCGTAGAAAAAATATCGCATTTGTGTTGTTGAAATTATCCCAATTGCTGCTTGATTTCGGAACAATATGAATTTTCTTTGGAAAATTGTTCGCTTTCAAATTTCTGCAGAAGAAAATCTATTAATTATATTAGTCACGCATATTTACAAAAGGTCATATGGCCTCTGCCAAATGTATATAATGTATTATTTCAATTTGTACTGCTACAGTAAAAATTAACCTTGCAACTGCAGTATTTTAAATAACATTTCTACATTAGGCGAACGTGTTTGTGTCCGAAATGGCCACACTATTTAAAATGACATGTCATTAACTCCCTTTATTGATTGATGGCGTGTTATGTCGGACCGACAGTGGCACGTTGCAAGGTATCAATTGACGAAAACTACGTCGGCCTGACGTCAGCCCGAGATATTATAACCGACATAAGAAGCAAATGTGCTCTTTGTGGTATATTCATTAAGATTAATACAGCATAGGCCCGAGATAGGCATGCTGGCTGGTTCATGCTTTTTAACGTTGAGTTTCTAAATCAATTAGTTTTCAGGTTATGTTAATAACTCTAAATGTAATTCGTTTTATAATGTATTATGTTTGGAATTGCCATTGTCACTTCAACACTCTTGAAAAAACAGTTTTCTATGAAATAATTCGAGACACTACGTGGGGTGGAGGGTCATAGCGATTTATGACTGCCGATTAAAGTAGACAGATCTAATGAGAATGCCATAAAACCATAAGAGGAAAGCAATTAACACAGTAGATTGTGCTTTAATGAGCGGAGGCGATTCAGCTACCCCACTGAGCATTATTTATTATTCCTTATCAGTACGTGTTACGTAACACTAATTACCTACCTATTACATGCTATGTTTCGGGCGTGGTGAGGAGGGTAGTGTGTGTGTGTGTATGGGGTTAGGGTAATTATCTTGGCCTTTAAGCCAACGTCATCCTGTAATAATCCCATTCTCCATTTACATTTCATCAGGGTTCTTTTACACCCCATTATAACTCGAGGTCGGGAACCGCACCGCCAGCAACACCCCATTATAACTCAAGGCCGGGAACCGCACCGCCAGCAGTTTTTGTCAATAGGCTGAGGATTCCCGGTTGTGCGGAGGCGTTCGATAAATGATGCTCGAATTCATATAAGTGTTCCCGACAATGAACGATTCACATGAATTATATTCATTTCTTATATATTCTATTGCATTTCATTAATTTCCTTATCCATTATAAATGCTTTTAAAACCAACGTTTTCCCTCTAATCAACCGTTCGACCTTAAGTTTCCTGATCGATATCAATGATACATTTGTTTGAGACGCCTACTAAATTTGCCTCGCACATATTCGCTTGTTGCGGACATATTCGACACTTACGTATGATCCAATAAGTCAGCGGACACATTGGCACATTGCGGACATATTGGTCCCCTATGAAAGATATATATCAGTAATAAGATATATAAATATAAACACCGCTGTTTCATAATATATCAAGTATAAAGTCGTTAAACAACTAACATGTGTTGCCTTGTGTATGGCCAACCTGTTTTAGAAAATATTAAGTAGTTTTGTTTTCAGTATTCTTTGTTATTTCTTAAAAAAATCATTATAAACCAACAAATAAACCAAAATGCTGAAAAGACTAAGGCATAATTCGAAGTGTCCACAATGTTTAATATGTGGGTATAGTGCCGTTGTTGGCCTATAATATTTATGATAAACACCCGAAAACAATTGTTGTTGTTACTTCCGCTATTATGTATGACTCCATTTACTTTAGGTTACATTGCACCATTGATTTTCTTTCTTTGTTTTATATGGGACGAATGTATATCAAGAGATAAAAAATGCGCATTTTAAAACACATATCAATCAAACGATCGAGCGTGCGCCAATATAAAAATGCAATAAAAACAGGGGGTCATGTATCATGTAAGAAAAAGCCAATCTGTTGAATGACGTCACGTTCTATTTTGACACGTCACAGATAGATTTACCCCATTTCTACTTTCGCTTTACTGTCTATGTCAATTATAATTAAATATCTCAAACAAACACTAATCAATGTTCACAATACATCATTTTGCTGAATTATAGGTAATAATAACAAAAAGCAATCAAAAGTATGCATTTTGTATCACTAGTAAGGCAGGGAAACGATTTTCATAAGGCACTATTTGACTATACACCACGGAAGCACAAACGCAATGGTGCAATGTAACCTATATTGCAACTTTTTGATCTTAAGGTGTACCGGAAATATAACAAATCCCATTGAGTCCTGTACAATATTTTACAAGCAGAGACCTTCCTCTCTAGAAAACTGCTGAAAATTGTAGGGGTGATGTGGATATAAGAAAAGAAAATTTGATCTTTGTTGACACCGCGAACAAACTGCATTCATTCGGCACCTGTTACATGTGTTCTACTTTCACTTTCAAAACGTCAAGTTGATAAATAAATTCATCATACAGCCATGTAAATTGTTCTTAGCTCTCACAAACAAGTCTATAAAGTCATTTCAGCAAGAAAAACAGGACTTAAATACTCAAAAAATGCCTTTTATCACCAAAAAGGTTAGGGATTATATATTTGGGAACTCCTTACACCAGGCATGAATACCACAGTGATTTACTTCCTGTATGCCTATAAGAAACCCTAATTGCGAGTGAATTTTAAAAGCCACTATTCTGGCAAAGCCTAGAAGATAACGCTTAAAAAAAACATACATTTTGGCGAATCGGCTGAGTATTGATCAATATATGGGCGTTTCAAAAATGTACAGCGCAGTCGACAGCGATAAAAAAAAACTTAACAATTTTCACAGTTTTTGCTTTCTTTAACTGTTATATAAAACGACATTGGGCATATCTATATACTTGGTCTAATGTATAAAATGCTTAAAAGAGTCCGTAAAGATGAAGAAATCAAGATGTTTAGTTCCCAAAAGTGCTATATAAATGTAAATATGCTGATTTTCATGCCAAAATCTGATTTACAAGGCAATTTGGTGCATTTGTGGCCTCATACCTTAATTTGGTGGCACTACATGCGTAAATAAACATCCTTATTAATCATAAATGCAAGTCTGGTACTAGCTTTGTGATTAAAAGTTATGTTTCTATGACAGGACAGCATACTTTTCCTAGACTACTCTCTGATATTTTCTCAGAAAGTCCAAATTTAGCGAAGGATTTGGTTATGCTACACCTATACAACTATACGTTTGCAAATTATAATGCTGAATTATCATTGCAAATGCAAATATCTACATTTTAACAACACACAAGCCTAGTTTTATTGAAACATGTCTCTCCAGGTCATCCTTTAAAGACTTCAAAAATCTGAAACTACAAATTACAAATTTCCGAGACAAAAAAAACATGCGAAAAAATTCAAAACGAGTTTTAAAACACCGTGAAGTATTTTTTGTCGGAGCTATTGTCACTCCGAAAAGTAAAATGTTGTTTAGGTAAGCATCCAAAAGAAAATAAAAATTCACATTACGCCGCCTTATACCGGACATATTCACTTACATATTCTTAGTCATGAGACCTTCCTCTCTAGAAAACTGCTGAGAATAGTAGGGGTCATATGGCATATAAGAAAATAAAATTCTGATCTTTGTTGACAACGCAAACAAACTACATTCATTCGGCACCTGTTACATGTGTTCTACTTTCACTTTCAAAACTTTCAATTTGATAAATAAAATCATCATACAGCCATGCAAATTGTTCTTAGCTCTCACAAACAAGTCTTTAAAGCCATTTCAGCAAGAGAAACAAGACTTAAATACTCAAAAATGCCTTTTATCGCCAATAAATTTTAGGGATTATATATTTGTGAACTCCTTTCGACTACACCAGGCATTAATACCAGGCATTAATAAAACAACACTGTTGTGGTAAGAAAACAGAAGATGTCAGCACTAGGTGTTCCACAGGATATGATAGGGAAAGGGTGCTGTCACCAGGCCTGCCAAATCTTCTGATGAATTCCGGATTCTCCGAAATTTCATCAAATCTAATTTAAAACAAAAATGTTCATAATTTAGCTGGTTTATTTTTATAGTTTATCAGTTTTTTGCTGCATTGGTCTTGTAACGCTTCATAGTCAGCGATACAAAGGAGAGTATTTGCACGTGTCAAATCAATGGAGATAATCACTGTGAGCTATGTTTGTATATTGTATATTACTACGAAAACCAAATGTAATACTCTGACTGAATAGATAACATAACATAACATAATTTATATATAATCACACCTAAGAAAATAATTAGTTCCTTCAGTGACATATCAACCGTTGAAGCAATATACATCTGGCTTCTTTGATTGATTCTCCTAACTGAAATAGCAAGTATCAGGAGCTATGTTATATCACTTTGCGCAAGATTATTACACTTTGCTTAAGAGTTATGAAGACGTTGTATTTACATTGAACATCATCTTCGTAAAATAGTATACGTACTTCCATGAAAGAGCAGTTGTGATATAAATTAAACCAAGTATTTCTAATCTGATTGCCAATTACTCCTTAAACCTTAAAATAGACTGTGTTCATGTTGAAGTATGGTAATCTATTATTTCCTTTAGCTATCAACGAATGCATAAGGATTAATTGCATAAATAAATTGAATGTGTCCCTAATGTTTTTTGTTTTTTTTTGTGAAAATCAAGTTATAGTACGCTCAAATGTCTTCGCATGCTTTAAATCTTCAGTTTTAGTCTCGGGAGTTTTGGCAGCCCTGTTTCGCGGATCTCTTTTAGCTTATTAATGTAAACTGTAGTTGTTTTTATCATTTAAAAAAAATCCAAAAAGTTCCTTTTTATTATAAAATCTACAAGAAGTATTGACAACACTATTTGTCCTGTTATATTTAATATAGGGATTATATCCATATTCTAAGAAGTTATACTATTGAATACACATGTGCTGGTTCACAGAACTGTTCGATTAAAAACTACCTATTCAAATATGCTCAAGTATTCATATACAAATATATGGACTCATTATCACCGAAGTAAACATGTTTGAACCTTGAACAACCGATTTCATTGAGAATGTAATGTTACAAAATGTTATATTAGATATAATACCAAAGCCAATATACAGATGTTTTAACTTTGCAGATAACTAAAACGGCCATTCAGGACAGGTATGTGCAGCACCGTGTATGAAAATATTAACAAAGCGAGTATGTGCAACCGTGCATGAGAGGAATACAAAACAGGCTTCATGGTATTCATGGTTTGGTGCGGTGAATCTGTCATGGGTGTAACAAGATATAAATGTGCTGAGACATTCTTATATGGCACGATTCAAATGTACAACGGTGACAGCACTATTTGTCCTGTTATATTTAATATATTTCTAAAAAGATATACTATTGAATACACATATGCTGGTTCACAGGACTGTTCGATTAAAAACTACCTCTTCAAATATGCTCAGGTATTTAAATACAAATATATGGACTCATTATCACCGAAGAAAACATGTTTGAACCTTGAACAACCGATTTCATTGAGAATGTAATGTTTACAAAATGTTATATTAGATATAATACCAAAGCTAATATACATGTTTTAACTTTGCAGATAACTAAAACGACCGTTCAGGACAAGTGTGTGCAGCAATTTCAAGTGTGCGATGGGCTGTCACTAACATTAACTTGAGTATACATGCATCATAATATCTACTGGTGAGAAGCCATTGACCTGTCAGTTGTAGAAAGCTATAAGTATAAACATAGACATGGAACTGCATAGTGATGAGAAGGCATTTAAGTGTCAGGAGTGTGATAAGAGATTCGCACGATCATCTGATCTCAGCAGACACGTGCGGATACATACGGGTGATAAACCAGTTAAGTGTCAGGTGTGTAATGAGAGGTTCAACCAATCATCAAACCTCAACATACACATGCGGATACATACGGGTGATAAGCCATTTAAGTGTCAGGTGTGTGGTAAGAGATTCACCCACTCATTATCGCTTAAAACACACATGAACATACATACAGGTGAGAAGCCATTTAAGTGTCAGGTGTGTGATATGAGATTCGCCCAATCTTCATCGCTTAAAAGACACATGCACATACATACAGGTGAGAAGCCATTTAAGTGTCAGGTGTGTGATAAGAGATTCACCCAATCATCACACCTCATCGCACACAAGCGAATACATACGGAGGAAAAGCCATTTAAGTGTCAGGAGTGTGATAAGAGATTCGCACAATCATCTGATCTCAGCACACACGTGCGGATACATACGGGTGATAAACCATTTAAGTGTCAGGTGTGTAATGAGAGGTTCACCCAATCATCACACCTCAGCAGACACATGCGGAAACATACGGGCGATAAGCCATTTAAGTGTCAGGTGTGTGATATGAGATTCGTCCAATCATCATCGTTTAAAATACACGTGAACATACATACAGGTGAGAAGCCATTTAAGTGTCAGGAGTGTGATATGAGGTTCACCCAATCATCATCGCTTAAAACACACATAAACATACATACAGGTGAAAAGCCATTTAAGTGTCAAAGGTGTGATATGAGATTCATCCGATCATCATCGCTTAAAACCCACATGAACATACATAGAGATGAGAAGCCATTTAAGTGTCAGATGTGTGATAAGGGATTCATCCAATCATCAAACCTCAGCGTACACATGCGGACACATACGGGTGAGCAGCCATTTAAGTGTCAGGTGTGTGATTTGAGGTTCACCCGATCATCATACCTCAGCATACACATGCGGATACATACGGGTGATAAGCCATTTAAGTGTCAGGTGTGTGATATGAGATTCGCCCAATCATCATCGCTTAAAAGACACATGAACATACATATAGGTTAGAAGCCATTTAAGTGTCAGATGTGTGATAAAGGATTCGTCCAATCATCAAATCTCAGCGTACACATGCGAACACATACGGGTGAGCAGCCGTTTAAGTGTCAGGTGTGTGCTAAGAGATTCATACAATTAGCAAATCTCAACAATCATAGGAAAAAACATACAGAAGAAAAGCCATATATGTGTAAAGTATGAGATTCGCACACACATCAGCGCTGAGCAGACATACGATGATAGACACGGGTGAGAGGCCGTATAAGTGTCAGGTGTGTGATATGAGATTCAAACACTCATCCAGTCTAAACACACATATGCAGAAACATACTAGTTAGACGCCGTTTAATTGCCGTTTGTATGATAGTTGTTCGTACAACACTTACATTACAACATACACGTGTGGATACTGTTAATATACTGACAAGACGCCGTGTAAGTCAGGTATTCGATTAACGGATTACCAGCGTCATTCATTCTAGAGACGCACATGTGCTACATATATTTTTAGAAATTATTTAATTATCAAGTCTATGTATCAAACGTAACACATAATCATCAATTGTTAACACATACATGTGGACAATACCTAAGTAATTAGGCTCTTTACATAATAGTAATATAGTCGTCATGTAACAAAGCCGGGTCTATGAGTCTATCTATGTGATCCGTTAAGGCGGGAGAAGATTCATCTGTAATTTGTATAGCAAGACATTTACACAATCATCACATCTGAAAAAACATACACTCCCGATTTTGCCACATATATTTCTTATACGATTGTCATAGAATACCTATTTGACCGTAGCAGTCCAATAGGCACCAATGGTGCTTGGAGGTGCCTGGATATCTTAGAATCAGCACCAGACCCTAGACATACCAACAAACGTATATATACACACATCTACCTATGGAGGTCATACTGATCATATTATTTTGCACTTGGGATACAATTTTATTTTTTCTTATTTTAAATGTTGGAGTTATCATGGTGTTTGGTATTTAAAAATGTTCTTGCAATGAACACAATTGTATAAATAATTAAAAATAAGGTTCCACGAAACAAATTACACTTGGCTAAATTACTTGTTCAAGTGGTACGTCCTTTGACATAAAATACAAATTTCACTTTTGATAGTAGTACAGTACAGCTCACGCGAATCCCACACTTTACTCGATTCGCCGAGTTTGGTCGTATCGAGTGCCGCGCGGATCTACGCGAAGTCAGTGTTTGGACTCGGCGAATCCACGCGGCGAAAGTACGCCATTGTCGAGTCACTCATCCGAGTGATCAAACACTCCGAGTGACTCCGCGTAGAATCCAATTATAACCATGAGTGCACACCTGTGATGATTTTTTATTGGAAATAAAAAGAAATCTGAATTTTCCGACAACTTTTCAACTTCTCCGACAGCACGCTTGAAAAATCAATCAGTCGCCAGAAAAAGTACAAACAATGCGACGTCGAGTGAAATTTTTTTGTGCAAGGTTGACACGACTGATAAATAAAATGAATACATTTCAAAACAAATACGTATTTCAAACTTTTAATGCATTTAATCACAAGTTTTGTTCGTTTCTGTTGTCCAAAAGTCACAGTCTTCAACCGACATAAATACCCATAATGCTTGGCCATGTATGTACCTTTTAACAAGGCGGCACTAACAACGGGTTTAAGACTCAGAATTCTTTAAAAAAAATCTAACTAAAAAACCCATCGATGTATTAATAATAAACAGCAGAATAGTATAAATTTGTTACAAATAACGATTATTTAAAAATATAATTATAATTTCCAGTATAATAATCACTGATTGAATTTAATGTTGTCGCCGCGAAGCCGGTAATAGGAACCACCATATAACTGTCGTGACCAAGTATACATAATCCGGGCATTCGAATTTTTCCGCATCCGCTTTTCCAAAACAAAAGTAAAATTGTCTTCTGCTTCAATTTTTTCTAAAGTTATTGAATAATTATGCAATAAAATGACTGCAATTAGAAAAAGTTGCACATTTTACCTATGCCGAGAAGCTTTTCCCACTCCGAGTAGTTTTATCATCTAAACTCTGCGTAATTACGCGATTTGTAAATTCCTCACTCGGCGTGAAAGAATAAAGTGTGGGGTTCGCGTGAGCTGTACTGTAAGTAACTGGAAATAATAAAATGCTGTATAAAGTCTAAGTTTTGCGATGCTGTTTTGGCTAACAGAGTCTTCAGATACAGCAGATCAGAATGAAAAGTTTGTTGTGATGTTCTGTAAATAAAGAAACGGCAAATCTGAATTTTAAAGATTGTGGTGATGTTACGGCGTGCAATAAAAAAAAATCGGATTGGTAAAATGTGTCGCAATGTTGTGGCGAACAAAAAAACATGCAAGTAAGTTTGTGGGGATGTTATGGTGTACGTTGCAAATAAATAAATGTTTCTGGCGAATGTATAGCTTTTTGGCGAGTTGGCGGCAAATTCGACAAAGATTACCATAATGTTTGCGGCAACATCACCGCTGGTGGCGAACATTGGCGAACAATTAAGAATTGTTATGGTGAACAAAATTGTTCGCTGCAAGCTTGCTGCAAACCTCATTTGGTAAGGATGGTGTTTATGGACCAGGCAATGTTTATCTGGACATTGGGAATGGTGCAAAATGGCATGGGACAGGTACTTTTTTTGTCGCTACAAACCATGGGACGATACCTTTTTTTCATTTGCTTGCCATGGGACGTACATTTTTTTTTATATAACATTTTTATACATTTTTATTTGCACCGGACCCAACCCCCGATAAATATTGCATGGTCCCTTATTGGCAAAGAACGGCACTATTCACAAATATTAAATATTGTGGACACTTCGTATTATACCTTATTATTTTTAGCATTTTGATTTATTTGTTAGTGTTATAATGAAATATTTAAGAAGCAAGAATGGAAACTGGAAACAAAACTACTTAATCGTTTCTAAAACAGGTTGGCCTTACACAAGGCAACACCTGATAGTTGGTTAAGACTTTATACTGGATATATTATGAAACAGCGGTGTTTATGTTCATATATTTTATAACTGATATGTATCATGTGTAAGGGGGCAATATGTCCGCAAAGTGCAAATGTGTCCGTGGACTTATTGGATCACACGTAGGTGTCGAATATGTTCGCAACAAGCGAATACGTCTGAGGCAAATTTAGCAGACGTCTCAAAACAAATTTATCATTGATATCGATCAGTAAAGGTCGAACGGTAGATTAGAGAGAAAACTGAGAAAAATCAGACCCTCTATTACTCTACGATACTCTACGCTATAAGCGAAGCGTATCAAGAGTATCAAAGTGTAATTAGGATTTGATGTTAAGGAGATTGATAACATATAAATCTACTTATTATAACACTATTATAGCTTGACGACAACTATAACTTATTTGTGTTGTAATTATTTAAATGTTGAAGTTTGAACTCTGAAGTCTGAAGTGTGAACTCTGAAGTCTGAACTTTGAAGTCTGAAGTCTGAAGTCTGATCTCTGAGCTCTGAACTCTGAAGTAAGAAGTATGAACACTGAAGTATGAACTTTGAAGTGTGAAGTGTGGAGTTTGAAGTCTGAACTCTGAAGTATGAAATATGAACTCTGAAATCTGAACTCTCAAGTCTGAACTCTGAACTCTGAATTCTGAAGTTTGAAGTGTGAAGTGTGAAGTATGAACTCTAAAGAACAGAACAGAACATATATTTTATTTAACTTGTACGTACGTACATCGTTATATATACATACATAAATTTTCATGCATAATAAGTCGAGTAATTTAGACAAAAGTACAATTGCTATGATCAACATTAATATTAAATTACTGATATATGAGAATGAAAATACAAAAGAGCTAAACATTGTTTAATTAATCATACAGCTAAAGCTGTACTAATATATTTAGCTAACTTAATAACAATAGTCTTATCCTGTGTCTGCATTAATTCTAAGAATTTAAACATACTAGGTCTATTATAATAATATTTTTTAATATAAATTGTCCAGATTCTTGTGTAACAAGGACAAATCAAAATAAAAGGGCATTCATCTTCCAAATCAATACTGTGGCAGCAATGACAATATCTTTCATGTCTAGGTATTCTATTACGAGAGTATCTACCGGTCTGTATTCTTAACGAATGTGCTGATATTCTGAATTTTGTCAAATATGGTCTGAGATTACATCGTAAAATATCAAGGTATGATTCATAATTAAAACTCAATTTACAATTATTATATAATTCAAGTACATCACTTGATTCCTTATCTACAAACCATCGTTGTATAAAACAATCAACAACTCTTTGTCTAAACGTATTTATAAAGTATTTAGCATTAACAGAATTTGGGTCATTCCAAACATCTGTAAAACCATATTCGTTTAACATATTTTTTACATTCGATGCCCAATTTTTATAACCATTTTCACAATCTTTTAGTGTCGATGTGTAAATGCTTTTAAGTATTATGTTATATGTTTTCAATAATTTAAACCAGTATTTAAGTATTCTTACATAACGCGTTATAAATGAAGGATATCTTCCTAATTCACCATATACTCCTGATGTACAAGAACTATTTCTTACTTTTAAAATTTGCAAAATGTTAAATGTATTCTTTCGATTCACTTTGATTTCGTATATCCCCAAATTTCAGAAGAATAATTTAAAATAGACCCCACAAATGAATCAAATAGTAGACATAATAATTTTGGTTTCAACCTTATTTTCCTACAGTTTACTAAGAGAACCTTTAATGCTTTCAAAGATTTTCCAATAAGTTGTTCTTGGTTCAGAGCAAAATTTCCAGTATAATTAAAAACTGTACCTTAATAGTTGAAATCATTTACTACCTGTATATTCTCTCCATTATAATGCCAAGATTCATTGTTTAATAAACCACCTCTTTTTCTAAAAACCATAATCTTTGTTTTAACAGTATTCACCTCTAATCCCCATTTGTTACAATAGTCATAAAGTAAATTAATATTTTTTTGTAATTCTTCAGGTGATTTCCCCCATGATAACCATGTCGTCCGCAAATAATAGTAATATAAGTACAATATCATCAATTTCTAAACCAGTATTAATATTATTTTGTAAATATAGTTCTAGGTCCTCAATAAAAAGAGAAAACAATATCGGCGAGTTTATCTCCCCTTGCCTTAACCCAATCGCATATTCGAAAAAATCTGAATAATTTTCACATTGTCTTACACATGATTTTACTTTTTCATACATATCTTTTATTATTCTTAGTAATTTACCCTGTATCCCCATTTTGTAAAGTTTCAACCACAATGCGTTTCTATAAATTGTATCAAAACATTTCTTCAGATCAACAAACACACAATATAGTATTTTCTTATCATTCAGATATTTTTGAACAGTATTTAGTAAGACAAACAATGCATCAGTGGTTGAGCGCCCTTTCCTGAATCCAAATTGCGCATCAGATAAAACATGGTTATTATCACAAAAGGTCACAATTCTTTTATTTAGTATTGTGGTAAAAAGTTTAGATAAACAACTTAATAAAGTGATACCCCTATAGTTATTAACATTATTAAAATCTCCCTTTTTATGCAATGGGATAATTATACCTTCAGTCCACCTTTCTGGGGAATATTCAGAATCAAATATAATATTAAAAATGTCACACAAGATAAAATATCAATGCTTTCAATTAAATATTCATTCATTATATAATCACTTCCTATAGCTTTTTCTTTTTTCAGATTTTTAACTGCATCTAATATTTCTTGTACAGTTATGGGCTTGTCAAAGTTCCTCAAAATTACATTCTAAATCGTCAAAGTTATTGCAAAAATCGTCGGCTTCATCATTTTTACATTGGAAAATATCGTTACCTAATTCTGATAAATATTTCGTAAACTCATCAAGCGGGATTTCATTTTGACTCTGTTTATTTTTTCTTTTAAAATATTTCCAAAATTCCTTAGGTTTCGCCCGTTTTAGATGTTCAATGTCGCATAGTTTTTTTAATTCAAAATGATTTCTTTTTTTACGACAAATAAGTTTATATGTTTTCTTTAATTTGCAAAACTGTTCCCTACAATAACTGGTATTTAGCCGATTAAATACACGTAATGCTTCTAAATGACACCTTCTAGCCTGCTGGCATTCTAAATCAAACCACTTGGCCTGTTTAACAAAGGACTTATCAAAAAAGCATGCATTTCTATTTGTTGAATACGTTTTTAAAAATAGTGGATCTGCCACCTCTCGTACTATACTTGTGAAATTATTCAACAAAGAATTCACATCGTTTCTATTATCTGTCACGATATTGAATATCAGATTATTAAACTGTGGAAGCTTTGTAATTAAACCCGCTCTGAATTCATGTCTGTGTTCATTGTTCCACTTTACATTGACGCTGTTTTTAACATCGTTCTCATCAACAATAGTACAGTTAAGTGATAATTTAATCGGTGCATGGTCACTCCATTCATAAAATGATTGAAAACAAAAGTAATATAATCGTGAGAAGTCACATTCTCTAGCTAGCAATATGTCAATCACGGACGCGCCCTGAGTGCTTGCATAAGTATACATACCACAGTTATAATCGCTCCCAAAACGACCATTTACTATACGAAAACATGTAGATTTACATAAGTCAAGTAACTTTACACCAAAACTGTTGCAACTATTATCACATGGGTATATCGGGAGTGTAATCGTCGTCATCAATTTGTCTGTTATACGTGTCACAAGTAATAACATCTTTTTTTTTGCCGACCCTACTGTTCCAATCACCCACAATATACACGGCACCTAAATTCTCAAAATCATATATATCACTTTGAAGTGTATCAAATAAATCAACAGTGGCTATATTATAAGCTGGAGAGTCTTCACCCCATATATAAACACCACAGACATATACATCTTTATCAAAATGAAAAAAGGTATGGTCAAGTTTATGCCAAATAATCGTAACATGATGTGTACGAATAATTTCAACACCCTCTTTCAAGTTTTGTTTATAATATAATACAATTCCACCGCTACACCTATTCGCATTACGATTTTGAAATGTACTGTAGAAATTATGAGCAACATAGCCAGATAAGTTCACATCACTATCTTTGTGCGTCCACGATTTATATAGAAAAACAAAATGGTTTTCCGTAATTAAACCACAAATTCAGGAGAGTTCTTTTTCACACTGGTAAGGCCGTTCACATTCCAGGATAGAATGTTTATTTCATCCTCTTTACACCCCTACGTATCGATTTTAACGTCAATGTACAACGTGTCATACGCTAACCATGCCTTTTTGTTAAAGTCGGAGTTGAATTAAATTACCACGAATAAGTTTTCGCTGTCCAGCTTTTGTAGAGATCTATATTTTATATACAAAGGTAATACTTATCTGAATACACCGACACACTTAAGTCAGTTTTTTTTGCTTTATTGTATTATTGTAATAGTATATAGGTCTAATATTTGCAAAGATTTCTGTTCTAACGAGATACTGGGGTACGGATCTACTGTACAATATGTTAATACAATACAGTGGATGCCTACTTTTTATATTAATATATTTCTTATGATTTTCTCGCAAGTCAAATAAATGATGCGTTAATCTTAAAAATCTTGTTGTGTTTAGTATCATTATTTGTTTTAAGATACATGTTTGTGGACTCATAGTGTCTATCCCATATATTATAGAATATATCGAGAATAATACATGTCTATTTTCATATCACACCCTATATCAGGCCTGAGACGCCATATCAGCCGGAGAGCTTTATCTCGAGGGCTGATATGGGTCGAGGGCCTGATATAGGGTGTGATATGAAAATACACATTTTTTTATTAGCTCGACTATTCGAAGAATAAGAGAGCTTATGTAATCACCCCGGGGTCGGCGTCGGCGTTGGCGTCGGCGTCGGCGTCCCACATTCAGGTTTGCGTGTAAGCTGTGTTTACAAGTCTATATCTCTTACATTTCTTATCGTAGCACAACCAAATTTGGCCATGGGCTTCCTTATAGCATTATCTTAAGGACTGCATAAGCTTGGTTCCTGTAACCCATGGGCTCCCATGGAACCCAAATTATGATAGCCCTTAAAATGTGTCCCATTTCACATCAAATTTTGCGTGTAAGCTGTGTTTACAAGTCTATATCTCTTACAATTATTACCCTAGAACAACCAAATTTGGCCATTAGCTTCCTTATAGCATTATCTTAAGGGCTGCTTAAGTAATTTTGGTTCCTGTAACCACTGGGGTCCCAAGTAACCCAAATTCTGATAACCCTTAAAATGTGTCTGTTTAACATCAAATTGTGCGTGTAAGCTGTGTTTACAGGTCTATATCTCTTACATTTCTTGTCCTAGCTGAACTAAATTTTGGAATTGGTTTCCGTATAGTTTCCCCGCCCCCCCCCCCCCCCCCACCCACACTTGATTTTTTTGTGTGTTGTTTTAGTCAATTCTTACACATATATGTTGCAACCCTCCCTGCACCCACCACCCCACCCCAACGCCTCTCACCTCACCCCATCACCTCCCCACCCCCATCCCGCTCCAGACTTTTTTTACATATTTCTGTGTTGCTTTTGTCAGTTCTTATACATGTATGTTGCAACCCTCCCCGCTCACCCCGCCACCCACTGCCTCTCACCCCATCACCCCACCTACCACGCCCCATACTTGAATTTTTTTTTATTATTTTTTTTTTTTTTACATATTTCTTTATTGTTTTAGTCAATTCTTACACTTGTTGCCCTCCCCACCCCACACCTCTACCCCATCCCACTCAAACTCGATTTTTAAAAAAAAAAAATTCTTCATATTTTTATGTTGCTTTGGTGAATTATTACATGGCTTCTTACACATATATGTTGCTCTCACTACCCCCACTCCCTCCACCATCCATCCCCGCCTCTCTCCCACCCCCACCCCGCACCCCACTCAAAACTCGATTTTTTTTTACTTTTATATTTTTTTTTTACATATTTTTGTGTCGTTTTGGTCAGTTCTTACACATAGTTATGTTGTGCTCCCAACCCCACCCCACATTGTTGTAGCCTTGTTTTCTGATGGTATATACTAGCTATAAATTTATTATTCTCCGAAAAATCGAATAGTCGAGCTGCGCTGTTCTCCGATAGCTCTTGTTCTATTTATCATATACTTCAGCTTTGTCGAAATATCGACTTCAGCTCACTCACTACGCTGCTTTCCAGGGAGAAAAAAAAAGTTGTTTGTTAATAGATCTAGTCCATTCTGATGTGCTCATGCCTGTCGCATAAGTTGTACACAACACTTTTTTTTCCCGAAACTTTATTGAAAATGAATAGTCATTAGTGGTTATTTCATCCACGGATAATGATTCTATAGCCAATAATCTGCCGCGAAAACAGGAAAGGCAGAAGACAAAACATAAGCGTGCAAATCGTATACAATCGTAACTAATCGATTATTTCCGTATCACTCCGGTAAAAGGATCGAGATGAACATTCGGTTAATTCCGTGATATGACATTTGTGCACCCTGTATTTCACTCGTGTAATAAAGCTTTATTGCCCGGCAACGAAATCCCGATTGATATGACCAGCTAGGTCTGTGTTGTATCATGACTAGCTAGGTCTGTGTTGTATCATGACTAGCTAGGTCTGTGTTGTATCATGCTGTTTTGTATCATGACTAGCTAGGTCTGTGTTGTATCATGACTAGCTAGGTCTGTGTTGTATCATGACTAGCTAGGTCTATGTTGTATCGTATATTCAAAAACAACGTATTTATAGGGAAGTATATGATAAATCTCTGAAACAAATTAACAACACAATATGATTTAACTGTGATCATATCAACGGCGTATACATATATACTTGCAATGCTGCAATCTGATGAGTTTTCAAAGTATTTGTGTAACATTTGTTGTTTAATATGTTGTACCCGTTTTTCTATGTATGAAGAAGGGTATATTTCCTCGCACTGTGCTTGTGCGCGCGGGTGTGCGGGAGGGCTGGTAGGAAGGGGTGTTTTGCGATCCTCCCCCAGGAAAAAATTGTACACATATGGAAGAATCTTCCTCAAACGGGTTATCGATGAGTCGCCAGATTTTTACATGGAGCGTATAGGGGAAAATTCCATTATTGTTTAATATTAGAAATTCTATAAATATGATCGCTTAGGTGCAAACGGTTTCTTAAAATACAATTTATTATCTTTATTTTGATATAAGTTTCATATTTTTATGTTAAAAGGATCTTGGTCTGTTTTCGAGTTTAAATACACCATCTAGTGTCCTTATATGTTCTATATAAAACTCTTAAAATATGTCGAACATGTGTGTTTTAATTGTAAATATATCGCATAATGACGAAACTGAAGCCTTAGGTGCAAACGGTTCTAAATAGGTGAAACACTAATCTTTATTTTGATATAGTTTTTTGTCAATGACACTAGTTATAGATGGTCTGTTTTACAAGCAAAGATAGCAATTTTTTTTAAATTATTAATTGTTGTTGTTGTTGTTGTTGTTTGCGATAATCACATTAAGCAGACGACGCGGAGAAATATATAACATGAAAAGTTGTATGCATAAATGTTTAATTCATGCAAAACCCCATTACACATGTATTTCTCTGTCCAATGGTGGTATTTCCAGTTTAGGCAAATCAGGAGCCAGAACGAATCTATGCTATATCAAAAATGATGGTATTTTTAACTTTTAAACAGCTTTTTATAGATGTTCTCACTATTATAATGCCATTTCCATAAAAATACACTTAAAAAAAACTATTCTCAGTTATAGCTTATTAAAGGCTTGTTTATAATAAAGTATTTCATGTAAATATTAAACTCATTTTTTAAAAATGTGTTTTGCTTAAATTTACTAAAGTGCAATTATAGTTTCATTCCATATGGTCACTGTAGATACATAATGATTCTCAATGTTTTATGGCCCCCATAAAGTGTGCAAGTGTGACTGCCGACACGCTCAATTACATAACGCCCGAGGCGGCTTTATCGATATCTGCGGGAGGTAAATCTGTACTAATCCATCACCAAGAGTTACATTTCGTGAAATCATTGGTTTTTTCAGTCGATTTCGATTTGAGGAAGATTCTTCCATATGAATATACTGAAAATGAGAGAGAGAGAGAGAGAGAGAGAGAGAGAGAGAGAGAGAGAGAGAGAGAGAGAGAGGGGCATACAACACCCCTCTAGCACACTCGCATCTACGACGGTGAACTTAAACTATTGGCGGGCTTACAACCTAACAAATCCCTACGCTCTTGTCTAGCTATGTGCTCTGTGAAAGTTCAGTTTACTGACACATTCCATTACGGACGCATGGTCGTAGAGATAACATGAATGTTCGCCACAATGTCCATAACTACCCAGATTAATGGGGTCGCCGGATGCCCCCCAACCCACTAAATCTGCACATACCCGATTACTCTTCTAGACGTGCGTGGGTAGTATTCATGAATTTGAAAAAAATACTGTTGACGACAACGATAACTTATTCGTGTTGTATTTATTTTAATTTGTAAGTATGAACTCTGAAGTTTGAACTCTGAAGTATGAAGTCTGACGTCTGAAGTTTGAAGTCTGAAGTTTGAAATCTGAGTCTGAAGTCTGCCGTTTGAAGTCTGAAAAGAAATATAAAAAGATCGGACAGGGAAAGTAGCATTCAAGGAGGACAGTAAACCACAAAACACAGAAACAAACACGCAAACAGACAAACAAGAAGGCAAAAGCAATAATAAATGCAAACGACATCACAAACACAAAAAGGGTTGACAATAGGGCTACCGCCTTGGAACGGTCAGTGGCAAAGTAGGCCAGTGGGGGTTTAAACCGGTTCTAGGGTGCATCAAACCTCACACTTACCCTACTGTCATCCCATTCAAACAGGACAGTGTAAATAAAGAAATCCCCACCATGATCTAAACTCTAACCAACAAGGCAGTCTGAAGTTTGAAGTTTAAGTCTGAAGTCTGAAGTTTGAAGTTTGAAGTCTGAAGTATGAAGTCTGAAGTTTGAAGTCTGAAGTCAGAAGTTTGAAGTCTGCAGTTTGAAGTCTGAAGTATGAAGTTAGAAGTTTGAAGTCTGAAGTCTGAAGTATGAAGTCTGAAGTTTGAAGTCTGAAGTCAGAAGTTTCAAGTCTGCAGTTTGAAGTCTGAAGTCTGAACTCTAAACTCTGAAGTCTGAAGTCTAAGTCACCACCGGTCTTTCGTAGTTAGTTGATATATATTTTTTCTTTGAGAAATGTACATACTAACGCTTCGCCAAGGTTCATGTTGAATGGACCCAGTGAATGGAGGGGTTGAGGGTTGGAGTGTGTGAGTATGGGGGTGTGTGTGGGGTGGGGCTGCCCCAATTTAAGCCTTCGACTTCCTGAATTAGATGTGATAATGTTTGAAGTCATAATAATAATAATAACAATATCTTTATTTCAAGCGGATAACATATTTGGCTACAAGCCAGTCTATAACATATGGTCCTCAGACAAAATAGAATACATTTACAGTTCATACAAACATGATTAAAACAAAATGAATAAAATGTGTCTAGAAACGTCATGATTTTTCTAAAAATGTTGTATTTGAGTTACATTGATTAAGATCTATTCAACATTTTAATAGGTGATGTGTATACAATATAAAACTAATATCGTCAATTGTATATGCTTTTAACAATATAAATATTAAAATTTTAAGAATTACATTTTAAAACTTAAAGTTGTTTTTCCACATTGTTTTGCCTATTTACGTGAACACATCAAATATCAACCAGTTGGTGTCTGTATATTGCCTGTTGACAAAATCAATAACACGGAGAACGTTTCTAGGGGGAAAATACGTGATTTCTTAGAAAAGATAGCTCCAATGACAGAGAGATAGTTCCATATCATAGTTCCATTGCTATGGAGATAGCACCAATGACAACTTATGAGGATGTCATTTCTTATTATTGCGTATGACTTTACTCTTGGTTAAAACACAATTTGCGTTCCCAAACTATTGTTTGCATCAACTTTCTATCCGTTTTGTGTCTGTAATAGTAATCTGTAATAATGTACTTAATAACCACGGTGTCCACGTCCTTCGGCTCATGTCGGCTAAAACAGGTGCATAAATGTATTGTGTATACAGTTCCGTTTACATACCTCTGCAAATTATTCTGGAAGAAAAGTTATAACTAAAACTATTGTTAATTTACTACTAACTATACATTTTGGAGTAACGCGTACTTACTATATGCAAAGTGTTTGGTCCCGTCCCTTCAGTATTTTATCCGCAACCCCAGATGCATATACTAGATCACTGCTAGACAGGCAATTGTATGAGAAAATGGTGTTATTCAACTTTGTGTTGGATGATGAGGCCCGTCAGATAAAGCTTTTGCACGTAGTAAACATATTAACAACATGGATGCAGATTTTTCATTATTTGTGATTGTATTCCCCCCTAAAAACAATAAAGAACAAATTTGTGTTCAATATAAGAATAATTTTCAAAGACAACCACTGTTATCGGGCCTTCAGTGTATATACCTGATCTACTAAGTCATGAAACATGTTAGCAGTAAATAAGCAAGTTGTCATGCTTGTTTAATGATCAGGTAGAGTTGGGAAATATCTCCTTAAAGCTACAGACTTTATTTACTATATTGAAACTTCTTAATCCGAACAATACTGTTGTGGTAAAAAAACTAGAAGACAGCAACACTTTTTGTCAGCACTGTAATCCACAGGATAAAATGTGAAAATGGTGCTATTACGGATCCCGTTATGTTCCCTTTAGACTTCCATTATAGTGGGTATGTTGGAATTGTGGAACACCTTTTTTTGCATCATCCCTATTTGTAATCCGAGCCTTCTCTGACCCTAAAAGCCTTTTTTCTAGTTACTTATTAGGTTCAATGGAACTCCTATAGTGAAAACGGGGGGATTACTGAAAACACACAGTCATGCACTTTCAACGATATTTGCGGCGTCGGGTCGATTTATTTAACACATCGACAAGTTAATGTTTATTATACCAAGTTGCAATGATAAAACTGCACCTTTATCGATTGTAGTGGCACAATAACTTCGTCTGAAAAGGGTTGGCCTTTACAACTGTAAAACGATTATAACAGATATTTAGGTTCAAATAGGTAAATAAATATATTGATAATCACTTTAGATGCTTGAAATGTTAATTTAAAGCATACTTTCTCAGATATATTGACTTAAAACCAAGAAGGTAGCTCCTCTCCCGCCGCTAGGAGAGGAGATCCCCGTGTTTTTACTATTTGAACCGCTCTGACCATACACACAGTCAGATGAAATATCAAAAATCATTTAATAAAGGCTGATTAGGTTAGAGAATGCTCGGATTAACCTATTTGAAAGCTCATCAATATATTTCATTTATTTTGTATGCTTTCCAGAGATTTATATAATTTTCTCATTCGGATGAATTTGATAATTTCACTATTCCAAACAGTAAAATTACCATAAATAATGTTCACTGTTTTTGGAACTACTTTGTTGACATCCTTTTTGATTCAACAATCAATTCTACAATATAAGGATGAATCATATTTATGCTGATAATTGTATGTAGTGAAGCGATTATACAATATGGGCTACGAGTGGAGAAAACATGTGAAATGGACAAAAAAAATCAGCTGTTTATGGAAGCATAAACTAATAATACAAATAGAAGATGAAACTTTATGTCATCCCGTGATTTATAGATTGTGATTACTTGATTTAAGAATGCCATATAAATGCATAATACACTATATCTATGTGTTTATATTTGTAGTAAATCATGCTTTTTAACGTTGAGTTTCTAAATCAATTAGTTTTTAGATTATGTTAATAACCCTAAATATAAATTGTTCATAATTATATGATTCGAAAGTTGTAATGTTCGGGTCAACACTCTTGAGAAAACAGTTTTCTATGAAATAAATAGAGACACTACGTGGGGTCAGGATCCGTCTATATTACATATATGAGTCCCTGGTGGGGGTGGAGTCCTGTTTTAATGGGATGACAGTAGGGTAAGTGTGAGGTTTGGTGCCCCCTAGAACCGGTTTAAACCCCCACTGGCCTACTTGGCCACTGACCGTTCCAAGGCGATAGCCCTATTGTCAACCCTTTTTGTGTTTGTGATGTCGTTTGCATTTATTATTGCTTTTTCCTTCTTGTTTGTCTGTTTGCGTGTTTGTTTCTGTGTTTTGTGGTTGACTGTCCTCCTTGAATGCTACTTTCCCTGTCCGATCTTTTTATATTTCTTTTTATAGTACGCTAAAATGTATCCGCATGCTTTAACCTTCAGTTTTAGTCTCGGGAGTTTTGGCAGCCCTGTTTCGCGGATCTCTTTTAGCTTATTATTGTAAACTGTAGTTGTTTTTATCATCTAAAAAAAATCCAAAAAGTTCCTTTTTATTATAAAATCTACCAGAAGTATTGACAGCACTATTTGTCCTGTTATATTTAATATAGGGATTATATCCATATTCTAAGAAGATATATTATTGCATACACATGTGCTGGTTCACAGAACTGTTCGAAACTACCTCTTCAAATATGCTCAAGTATTTATATACAAATATATTGACTCATTATCACCGAAGTAAACATGTTTGAACCTTGAACAACCGATTTCATTGAGAATGTAATGTTTACAAAATGTTATATTATATATAATACCAAAGCCAATATACATATGTTTTAACTTTGCAGATAACTAAAACGGCCGTTCAGGACAGGTATGTGCAGCACCGTGTATGAAAATATTAACTAAACTAGTATGAAGAACCGCGCATGAGAGGAATACAAAACAGGCTTCATGGTATTCATGGTTTGGGGCGGTGAATCGTCATGGTGTAACAATATATAAATGTGCTGAGACATTCTTATATGGCGCGATTCAAGTGTACCAACGGTGACTCTATTTACAGTATTAATAAATAGAATAAATTCGATGAAGATAGGCTAAAGCGTCCTGTGCCAGATAAACAATTTATAACGTGTATTCCTTAATCCATCAATAGTTTTATATATAATATAATCTCCTATGGATAGGCATTTGAATGCTTTTTTCCAAAATGCAGTAAGATATTTAGACGTTTACCAGTCTCATAAATGCTGACACATACTGAGAAGACCAGATTCAATTTTAAGTGTGCCATGGGCTGTCACTTACATTAACTTAAGTATACATGCATCTTAATAGCTACTGGTGAGAAGCCATTGACGTGTCAGTTGTACAAAGCTATTAGTATAAACATAGACATGGAACTGCATCGTGATGAGAAGGCATTTAAGTGTCAGGAGTGTGGGAAGAGATTCGCACGATCATCTGATCTCAGCATGCACATGCGGATACATACGGGTGATAAGCCATTTAAGTGTCAGTTGTGTGATATGAGATTCGCCCAATCATCAAGGCATAAAAGTCACATGAACATACATACAGGTGAGAGGCCATTTAAGTGTCAGGAGTGTGATAAGAGATTCGCCCGATCATCATTGCTTAAAACACACATAAACATACATACAGGTGAAAAGCCATTTAAGTGCCAAGTGTGTGATATGAGATTCACCCAATTATCATCGCTTAAAACCCACATGAACATATATACAGGTGAGAAGCCATTTAAGTGTCAGATGTGTGATAAGGGATTCATCCAATCATCAAACCTCAGCGAACACATGCGGACACATACGGGTGAGCAGCCGTTTAAGTGTCAGGTGTGTGCTAAGAGATTCACACACTTAGCACATCTCAACACTCATAGGAAAATACATACAGGAGAAAAGCCATATATATGTCCAGTGTGTGATAAGAGATTCGCACAGTCATCAGCGCTGAGCAGACATACGATGATACACACGGGTAAGAAGCCATTTAAGTGTCAGGTGTGTGATAAGGGATTCATCCAATCATCAAACCTCAGCCTACACATGCGCACACATACGGGTGAGCAGCCGTTTAAGTGTCAGGTGTGTGCTAAGAGATTCATACACTTAGCAAATCTCAACAATCATAGGAAAAAACATACAGGAGAAAAGCCATATATGTGTAAAGTGTGTGGTAAGAGATTCGTACACTCATCAGCGCTGAGCAGACATACGATGGTACACACGGGTGAGAAGCCATTTAAGTGTCAGATGTGTGATAAGGGATTCATCCAATCATCAAACCTCAGCGTACACATGCGGACACATACGGGTGAGAAGCCGTTTAAGTGTCAGGTGTGTGCTAAGAGATTCATACACTTAGCAAATCTCAACAATCATAGGAAAAAACATACAGGAGAAAAGCCATATATGTGTAAATTGTGAGATTCGCACACACATCAGCGCTGAGCAGACATACGATGATAGACACGGGTGAGAGGCAGTATAAGTGTCAGGTGTGTGATATGAGATTCAAACACTCATCCAGTCTAAACACTCATATGCAGAAACATGCTAATTAGACGCCGTTTAAGTGCCGCTTGTATGATAGTTGTTCGTACAACACTTACATTTAAACAAACACGTGTTTATACTGTTAATATACTGACAAGACGCCGTTTAAGTCAGGTATTTGATTAACAGATTACTAGCGTCATTAATTCTAGAGGCGCACATGTGCTACATATATTTTAGAAGTTATTTAATTATCAAGCCTATGTATCAAACGTAACATATAATCATCAATTATTAACACATACATGTGGACAATACCTAAGTAATTAGGCTCTTAACATAATAGTAATATAGTCGTCATGTAACAATTGAATTGAATTGAATGTTGTTTAACGGCTCATCAACACAGTATAGGTTATTTAGAGCTGAAAAGTCTACTCTGGAACCACACGACATATAACGTGTTGTAGCATAAGCTTATGGTCGTCTACCACGTGTGTTCAAATGGTAACCATGGGAACATATCTGGCCCCAGAAGGGGTGGGGTAACAGTTTTCAATAAAGCAGTTTTGGAGTGTCATTAAACAAACTCTTCTCCGACTACTAGAGGTATAATATAGCATAAGCATATGATCCTCTACCAAGTTTGTTAAAATATTGAGCAAGGGTTTAAATGGTGACACGAGGATCACAGTTAACATAACGTTATTTAGTAATATCTTTAAATCACCTTTCTCTGATTTCTGCATGCAGCATACTATTATAGTTCTCTACCAAATTGTTTAAACGATGGACTTAGGTCAATTTTAACCATGCCCTTGGACTTATCAATTTCAATGAAAAATCTAAAATCTTCTCATAAACCACGAAACACATAGCTGTTATACTTTGCATAAATCATCGACATATTATAATCCTCCGCTATCTTTTTCCAGATATGATCTGGGGTCATACATGGCATCGCCCTGGTGGACACTTGTTTTAAATACAGCAACTCTTAATTTATGATGCTACACGGCATTGCTCACTCGCAACGTATAGCAAGGGCACATAATTCATACTTACACAATATAGCCCTTTCTTGCATTTCCTTGTGGAACCTGTTCATAGCATAACAAGAATAAAACTCTGATTTAGTTACTGGATTCTTCGTCAAGTTTTGTTATTTTGTACATGGTATATAATCCCTAATAATTTTAAAAATTAGTTTATTTTACCATTTATGATGTATTTATCACCATAATGGATGTATGTATTAGCGCATAATAACTGCACTAACTGTTATTTTCAATGATGCTTCCATTTTCTTAAATCTGTTCGCATTCTACGAGTATTTTATTGCTGAATTCGAATCCTGGAGACAAGGAGCTTTGATACTTTTGAATTTGGAATTGTCTTATGATCATTTAGGGCTCACATATGTTTACATATAGTTATATGTTTGGTTTTTTGTTTTCTACTTCTCATGTTTTTTCCATAGAATTAGGGCTCATATTTTTCTTTACATGTATATTGTATTATGGTTCACTACCTTTTTTCAGATGTTGGCCATGAGGTCATTAATGGCCCAACCCGGGGATCACATAACATGTCCAAAATGACCCTTTTTAAATATTATGAACTCAAACGTTGTTTGCAATTTTTGTAGATATGTGTCTAAAATATTTCATGCTCATTAAAGGTCTTTATCATGACCCCTGCATTGTTTCAGGTGCCATCTCGCTCATATCACTAGAGCAGTGGCAGAAAAACAATAACGTGGCTCCAGCGTAATTAAGTATGGTAATCTATTATTTCCTATAGCTATCAACGAATGCATAAGGATTAATTGCATAAATAAATTAAATGTGTCCCTAATTTTTTATATTTTTTTGTGGAAATCAAGTTATAGTATGCTAGAATGCATGCTTTAAATCTTCAGTATTAAAAGTCTCGGGAGTTTTGGCAGCCCTGTTTCGCGGATCTCTTTTAGCTTATTAATGTAAACTGTAGTTGTTTTTATCATTTAAAAAAGCATCCAGAAAGTTCCTTTTTATTATAAAATCTACAAAAAGTATTGACAACACTATTTGTCCTGTTATATTTAATATAGGGATTATATCCATATTTTAAGCAGATATACTATTGAATACACATATGCTGGTTCTCAGAAGTGTTCGATTAAAAACTACCTATTCAAATATGCTCAAGTATTTATATACAAATATATGGACTCATTATCACAGAAGTAAACATTTTAAACCTTGAACAACCGATTTCATTGAGAATGTAATGTTTACAAAATGTTGTATTAGATATAATACCAAAAGCCAATATACATATGTTTTAACTTTGCAGATAACTAAAACGGCCGTTCAGGACAGGTATGTGCAGCACCGTGTATGACAATAGTAACAAGGCGAGTAAGAAGAACCGTGCATGAGAGGAATACAAAACAGACTTCATGGTATTCATGGTAATCTGGCATGGGTGTAACGAGATATAAATGTGCAAAGACATTCTTATATGGCGTGATTCAAGTGTACCAACGGTGACTCTATTTACAGTATTATTAATAAATAGAATAAAGGCTAAAGCGTCCTGTGCCAGATAAACAAATTATAACGTGTATTCCTTACTCCATCAAATGCTTTTGTCCAAAATTCAGTAAGATATTTAGACGTTCAACAGTCTCACAAATGCTGACACATACTGAGAAGACAAGATTCAATTTCAAGTGTGCGATGGGATATCACTAACATTAACTTAAGTATACATGCATCATAATAGCTACTGGTGAGAAGGCATTGACGTGTCAGTTGTACAAAGACATTTAAGTGTCAGGAGTGTGATATGAGATTCGCACGATCATCATACCTCAGCGGACACATGCGGATACATACGGGTGATAAACCATTTAAGTGTCAGGAGTGTGATATGAGATTCGCACACTCGTCAGATCTCAGCAGACACATGCGAATACTTATGGGTGATAAGCCATTTAAGTGTCAGGTGTGTGATATAAGATTCGCCGGATCATCATCGCTTAAAACACACATAATCATACATACAGGTGAAAAGCCATTTAAGTGTCAGGAGTGTGATAAGAGATTCACCCGATCATCATCGCTTAAAACACACTTGAACATACATACAGGTGAGAAGCCATTTAAGTGTCAGGAGTGCGATAAGAGATTCGCACGATCGTCTGATCTCAGCAGGCACATGCGGATACATACAGGTGAAAAGCCATTTAAGTGTCAGATGTGTAATATGAGATTCACCCGATCATCATCGCTTAAAACCCACATGAACATACATACAGGTGAGAAGCCATTTAAGTGTCAGGAGTGTGATAAGAGATTTGCACGATCGTCTGATCTCAGCAGACACATGCGGATACTTACAGGTGATAAGCCATACAAGTGTCAGGTGTGTGATATACTATTCGCCCAATCATCATCGCTTAAAACACACATAACATACTTACAGGTGAAAAGTCATTTAAGTGTCAAGTGTGTGATATAAGGTTCGTCCGGTCATCATCGCTTAAAACACACATAAACATACATACAGGTGAGAAGCCATTTAAGTGTCAGGTGTGTAATAAGAAATTCGCACGACTATCACACGTCAGCGTACACATGCAGATACATACGGGTAAGAAGCCATTTAAGTGTCAGGTGTGTGAAAAGAGATTCGCACAATCGTCAGATGTCATGAAACATATGCGAATACATAGTGGTGAGAAGCCATTTAAGTGTCAGGTATGTGATAAGAGATTTTCTCATTCACAACATCTCAGCACACACAGGCGAATACATACGGGTGAGAAGCCATTCAAGTGTCAGGTATGTGAAAAGAAATTCGCAATATCATCAAATCTCAGAAAACACAAGCGAATATATACGGGCGAGAAGCCATTCAAGTGTCGGGTATGTGAAAAGAAATTCGCAATATCATCAAATCTCAGCAAACACAAGCGAATACATTTGGGCGAGAAGCCATTCAGCTGTTCGATATGTGATAGGAGATTCACCTAATCATCAAGTCTCAAGAATCACATGCCGATACATACGGAAGAATACCCGTTTACATGTCAGATGTGTGAAAAGGGATTCTCAGAATCGTCACTGCTTCAACCGCATATGTGAATACATACGGTTAAGAAGCCTTTTAAGTGTCAGGTATGTCAGAAACATCAAATCTCCACAACCACATTCGGATACATACGGGTGATAAGCCATTTAAGTGTCATGTATGTGATATGGGATTCGCAAGATCATCAACTCTCAACAATGACGAGAATACATAAGAGTGAGAGGCCATTCATTCAGACCATCCATTAATATGTATGGGATATGAGATTTGAAAGGCCATCTGCTCTCAAAAATCACATGCGCATAAATACTGGTGAGAAGCCATTCAAGTGCCATGTATGTGATATGAGATTCTCAATATCATCAACTCTCGGTGAGCACATGCGGATACAAACGGGAGATAAGCAATTTACATGTAAAATGTGTGATTAGTGATTCTCACAACCATAGCTAACACATGCGGGTACATACTAATGAGAAGCTATGTAAGTGTTTGGTTTGTGATTAGAGGTTCATCAACTCTCAGCAAATGCATGCGAGTACATCCAGATGAGAAGCTATGTAAATGTTAGGTTTGTGATAAGAGATTCATCAACTCTCAGCAAACGCATGCGGGTACATCCAGATGAGAAGCTATTCAACTGTTAGGTTTGTGATAAGAGATTCATCAATCTCAGCAAATGCATGCGGGTACATCCGGATGAGAAGCTATGTAAGTGTTAGGTTTGTGATAAGAGATTCATCAACTCTCAGCATTTCACACGATCATTAGGCCTCAGGATAAGCATACCGGCGAATACCCATTAACGTGTCATGTCTGTGAAGAGGGATTCACAGAATCGTCATTCACTTGCTTAAATCACATACTTTCATATGCGAATACATACAGGTGAGAATACAGTCAAGTGTCATGTATGTGATATTAGATTCGCAGAATCATCAAATCTTCAAAATGACATTCCGATACATACTGGTGATAAACCATTAGCGTGTCATGTGTGTGAAGACGGATTCTCACTTGCTTAAATCACATAACTTTTTATGCGAATACATACAGGTGAGAAGCTATTTAAATGTCATGTATGTGGTATGAGATTCGCAGAATCATCAAATCTTCAAAATGACATTCCGATACATACTGCTGATAAGCCATTTAAGTGTCATGTGGGTGTTGATAGTGTAAATGTCAGGTGTGTGATAAGAGATTCACGAAATCAACACATTTGAGTAGAAACATGCAAATACTTGCGGATGAGAAGCCATATAAGTGTCAGGAATGTGATAGAATGTTCGCTGAATCATCACATCTCAGGACACACATAAATAAACTTACGGTTTGAAAAGCCATTTAAGTGTGGGGTATGTGAGAAGATATCACAGAAGCATCTTATCTCAGGAGACACAAGCGGATACATACAGGGGAAAAACCATTTAAGCGTCAGTGAAAAGAGATTTGCGCGATCATCAGCTCTCATTGAACACAAGCGCATGTATAAAGTTGAGAGGCGATTTAAATGGCATGTGTGTGGTGAGAGATTCAGACACTGATGTAATCTCAGCAGTCACGTGCAAATACATACGTGTCAGAAGTTAAAAGTTTAAGTGATAAGCGTGTGAACATGTTTAATTGATTGATAATGGTAAACAAAATAATATCAAAGATAGTTCACCCTTGTCATTTATACGTTTATAAACATTGTATGTACGCATCAGCCGTTATTTACATGTAAACCAGATAAGACGATTGGTTTACACACGGTGTACGGGTTATGTAAAGTCTGCATTTGTTTGCAGTATAATGCATATATGAAACACCTTTACCATGTATGGCCTCATTTTTGACAAGAAGTGAATTCGATTCGTTTACCGTACGTGTTTATAACGTTCGCGTGGGTGGACGGGGTGTCGTTACAAATTTGATTGATTAGTACAGCATGTTTGAAAATATGTAGTTTAAGACGGGTTAGGCTCAAACAAGATGTTGATATAAGAATAATCATAAGTTTTGGAGTTAATTCATTGTGGATTGAAAATGAGTATTTAACAATCATTGTTTAAGATCATAGTTTGGAATTATTCATTGTATACTGAAAGTTGAGTTGGGGTGGTCGTATGATTTCGAAGCATCATTGCTTTTTTTCAGTTTACAAATCATACGAGAGGTAGTCTGATGAAAAGTGTTATGTTTTGAGCTGTATAGCTTAAACAAAATATGAAAATTAGTTTGGAATTAGGCTAGGCTCAGTTTTATCTGGTCGTGACAGTCACCTTATACATGTATATAGTCACTCTGTCCATCGCGTCCTGTCGCGTCCCGTCGCGTCTGTCCCGTCCCGTTTTATTATTTAACAGATAATACATGGTTGCATATTTGCTTTTCATGTGAAAATACATTATAAAAACCTCTTAAAGTTACATTCTACTAATTACACAGACTTCATAAGGTTCCACTCCACTATTGTTTACAGAAGATTCCAAACGTTTTTAATTATTTGTCCTGTTATGTAACTGATAATGGTTACAGATCTTCTTTTCCATGTTTTATGAAGTGAAAATACATAATGAAAAGACGTTACGTCGCTTCCCGTCTTGCGCGTCCCGTTGTATTATTTAACAAATAATGGTTGCATGGTTGCATATTTGCTTTTTGTTTTTGATATTTTGTGAAAATCCATTAGGAAAACAACATACGGTTACATTTCACCAATTACACAGACTTCATAAGGTTCAGAGTATTCGCACGCATCCATATTAAGTTTTTAATTATGTGTACTTTATTTAACAGATAATGGTTGCATATGTTCTTTTTCTTATGTTATGACATGAAAATACACAATTAAAACCTCATAAAGTTACACACTACTAATTTTAAGACCTCAATAGGTTACACTCCACTAATTTATGTTGTGTCGTGTCACATCTCATCGCGTCCTGTTGCATTATTTGATAAACAATGGTTGCATGGTTGCATATTTGCTTTTCCTTCTTGTATTTTGTGAAAATACATTATAAAAACAACATAAGATTTTATTCCACTAACTATACAGACTTATAAGGTTACAATTCACTAATATTTACACACGATTCTACTAAGTGTTAATTATTTGTCCTGTTATTTAACAGATAATGGTTTCATATTTTATTTTATTTTATGATTTGAAAATACATGATGAAAACCTCATAAAACTACACACTATGAATTTTAAGACCTTATAAGGTGTCACTCAACTAATTTACGTCACATCCTGTCCTGTCGCGTCCCATTGCATTATTTAACTGATAATGGTTGCATGGTTGCATATTTTCTTTTCCTTTTTTATTTGGTGTTAAAATACATTATGAAAACCACATAAGGTTACATTCCACTAATTATACAAACTTCCAAAGGTCCATTATCATACTCTTTTTTTATAGCACAGTGGCGTTGCTTGTGTAGTGTGGCGGCAGTAAAACGTCTCCCCGCGCTTGCAATCAGTACTGTTATTCATTGATCTTTGGAGATCGCTGAGCCCGATACTTATAGTTAGTTATCGGTGGTACATTTTCAATTTCTTTTGTTTTCTTACTTAATTTTTGATTCGGTGGTTCCACTACTCCGGACGATAAAAGGCTCTGGGTATTGTTTAACCACTCATAGGATATGTTGTCTGCTTTTTATACGCAGGCTTCATAACCGCTGCTCCCAACTAAATTCCATTATGTTTATTTCGCTCTTCGGGGCATTTCATTTTCTTAGATACTGGGACCATACGCCGTACGACATGGGGAATACATTAAAGAAGGCTAACTCCATGTCCACCGCCATATGCATGCCATCTTCGGGATGGTTAAAATTTTGTGCTGTTGATTTTATGAATATTGAGTTCTGCTCAAACCGGGGCCAGAGGGCGTGAGCGGTAGATAGCATATTTCACTACCACTCATGAACAGTCTCAATCAAACCGAGACTGCAGTATTTCGTATGTGTCGTGCTCGGCCGTTTCCAAAGGTCCATTATCATACTTTTTTTCATAAGGTTATACTTCACTAATTTTTTAAAAAGATTGCCCTAAGTGTTTAATTCATATTTTTTCATTGCAGAGATGCTGAGATTTTATCTGATTTTCAGTAGGTGATAAAATGTGTGTTACTCGGTTTTTATCCTTAGGTTTTATAGTAAAATAAAAATCTTTGGCAGAGAAAACAGAGATAATTTTCAAGATTTTGATTTTGAAAGGTACATATATTGAATAAATGTGCATGCATGTTCATGAAATATGCAGGGTTTTAAAATAATAACACTGTAGATACTTTAATTTTAACAGTAAACTTGGTTGAACATCAAGGATAAAGACCTAGTTTGTCACCTACTAGAATGTATTATGCATGTCTTTTTTCTGGTCACTGATTGGTCAGTTGTTTTGATGATGCTCTATCAGAATTATGAATTACCAAATGAAAACCTGATAAAGTTACAAAGTACGAATTTTAAGACCTCATAAGGAAACTTGGAAATAATGTTTATGGGCATAATATGTCGGTCAAGTTATAAAAGCGGCCAGATCGTCTCGGTAACAACAGAGTTATGGCCCTTTACTTATTGAAAATTGACAAATTTGATGATGAAACTCGGTCAAGTTCGAAAAACAGACCAATTGCCCCGATATCAACGGATTTTTTATTATGTCGTGTCATGGTCCGTTCATCCGTCTGTTATCACAGTTACAAATGATCCACTTTCGACGGGCGTATTTTGTGTCCAATGGACACTCTTGTTTAATATGTGTGACTCCTCGTATTTTTAAATTATTTGTAATTGAGACTCTGCGCAGCACAAACTTCAGAGTATTCGCACGCATCCATATTAAGGAAATGATACCTATTCAGACTGGACACCAATGTGGGAGCATTAATCACCTTCAAATTATTTGCATGAGTTTTTTTTTATTAGTTAATTTATATGAAGACAGAATCGGTGCCTTTTTTGAGGATACACACATATTCAAAAAGGTCTCCAAGCGGGAGAATTAACCACATTTAGTGATAGCTCTAGTTTTTAGCTCTACTGATAAGCAGAGCTTATGTCATGGTGCGGCATCCATCGTCCGTCCGTCTGTCTATAAACTCTTTTTAGCGACTACTCCTCTGAAACTACTGGATGGATTTTCATGAAACTTTACAGGTATTTGCCCATGATGTCTAGTTGCTCCAAGCATAAGTTCACGTTGATGTGAAACCCAAGATGGTCGGCAAAGCTGAAAATAGATGTTTAAACAACAAATTTGTAGCGACTACTTCTTGAAAACTATAAGAGATATTGATATAGGACATTTTTCTAAAATGATCAGCATGACATGATGTTGGTCCTTGTCGAAAATTATGTTGATTCGGAGTTAAGCATGGCTGCCAGCGGCCATCTTTGCTACTTAGAGGTATACAGTAAACACTTGTAGCGACTACCACACTGAAAGTATTTGACCGATTTTCATGAACCTTCACAGAAATATTGCTCTTAATGTCTAGTTGATCCTAGCAAATTTTCAGATCGGCTGAAAATTAAAGATGGCCGCAACAGCTAAAAGATAGATTAAAAAAATAATTTGTAGCGACTACTGTTTGAAAACTATAAGAGATATTGATATGGGACTTTTTCTAAAATCTGCATTACATGATGTTGGTCCTTGTCAAAAATCATTTTGATTCGACATTAAACATGGCTGACAAAGGCCATCTATATTAACATAGAGTTTTATAATAATTTAATTCAAACATATTTAATTTACATCGATTGCGAAACAAGTTATTGCAACTTAAGATTAATGACTCTCGGTGGCTTCCTGAGTTGAACCAGTACTAATCAATATGGATTAATTATCTTGCTCGAGGATAAATAACGTCGCCGCGGCGAGGATCGACCCCACCATCTCTCGATCTGGAGTAGCGACTACTCCTCTGAAACTACTCAACGTATTTTGAAACTTAACAGGAATGTTGCTCTTGATGTCTAGTTGAGCCGGTAAATTCAGATGGCCGCCATCCTATAAATATATTTTAAAAATACAGCTTTGCGGCCTCTACTTGTCGAAAAACATCTACCATAAGTGGTATTGATGTGGAACATTTACTACAATGACTGAAGTCCAGACTCTATTGTACCCATCTCGGTGAGATACCGCAAGGCTAATTGAGTATGTTGGCGGAGGGACTTTAAACCTTAGAACTACAAACACACACACACACACCAAAATGACTGGCATGATATGTAGTTGGCCATAAACAAATGTCTTCTGGTGACTACTCTCAAAGTGCTGGTGCTATTGTCATAAAGCTTCACAGGTTCCCATGACTGATTTAGCAATCAAAATATATCAGTAGAACTTCAAGGTTATTGACCTCTTGTTTAACATGCTGAACGCTGAAAACGAACGAAACGAACGCAACGAATGTAATGCATTTTAAAATACATTCTGTGTTCGTTCTGCGTTCGTTCTGCGTTCATTTCCCGTTCGTTCAGTGTTCGCTCTGCGTTCGGTCTGCATTTATTTGGGGTACTTGAACGCACTGGGTCTGTACATGTATACAGAAAATATTCGAAAAATCTACTCTGGAACCACACGGCATATAACGTGTTGTAGCATAAGCTTATGGTCGTCTACCACGTGTGTTCAAATGGTAACCATGTGATCAAATCTGGCCCCGGAAGGGGTGGGGTAACAGTTTTCAGTAAAGCAGTATTGGAGTGTCCTTAAACACAATCGTCTCCGACTACTAGAGGTATAAAGTATAATATAGCATAAGCATATGATCCTCTACCAAGTTTGTTAAAATATTGAGCATGGGGTCAAAGTTGGCCCCGTCCCAGAGGCACATACTCTACATGTTCTTATATAGAACCAAACCATAAGTCGTGACGCATGTTTTACATGTTTTATAAGTTGATGGGCCTTTATCAAGTTTGTTCAAATGGTTGCCCTGGGTTCAAATTCGGTCACACCGATATATATTTTATATGTTAACATATATTGCATGTAGTATAAGCTTATGGTACTCTACCTATTTAGTTTAACTGGTGACCCGGTGATTTAGCAATATCGTTAAAACACCTATCTCTGAACCTGCTACAAGAGCGAGACGTCTACTCCTTTTCTGCATGCAGCATAATATTATAGTCCTCTACCCAGTTGTTTAAACGATGGACTTAGGTCAATTTTGACCCTACCCTGGGGCATATCAATTCCAAGGGAAAAGCTAAAATAAACTACGAAACACATAGCTGTTATACTTTGCATAAATCATTGACTTACAATCCTCTGCTATCTTTTTTCCAGATATGATCTGGGGTCAGACATGGCATCGCCCTGGTGGACACTTGTTTTAAATACAGCAACTCTTATTCTACGAAGCTACACGGCATTGCTCACTCGCAATGTATAGCAAGTGCACATAGTTCATACTTACACAATATAGCCCTTGCATTTCCTTGTGGAACCTGTTCATAGCCTAACAAGAATAAAATTCCGATTTAGTTACTGGATTCTTCGTCAAGTTTTGTTATTTTGTATATGGTATATAATCCTTAAATAATTTAAAAAAAATAGTTTATTTTACCATTTATGGTGTATATATCACCATACTGGATGTATGTATTAGCGCATAATAACTGCACTAACGGTCATTTGCAATGCTTTCGTTTTCTTAAATCAGTTCGCATTCTACGAGTATTTTAGTGCTGAATTCGAATCCTGGAGACAAAGAGCTCTGATACTTTTGCATTTGGAATTGTCTTACGATCATTTAGGGCTCACATGTGTTTACATATAGTTATATGTTGTTGTTTTTTGTTTTCTACTTCTCATGTTTTTTCCATAGACATAGAGGTCATTTTTTCTTTACATGTATATTGTATTATGGTTTTCTATCTTTTTTTCAGATGTTGGCCATGAGGTCATCAATGGCATAGAGTTGAACATAGAGTTATATGGAGAAAACTTTAAAATTCATCTGATGTTTTGTCCAAAATGACCCTTTTTAAATATTAGGAAGTAGATATTTCTCTAAAATATGTGCTTTCTCTTTTGCCATTGTATAATTCATGGCTGCTCCATATACCTCACCACTATAGGTTCGATCCTTCAGGGGCCTAGGAATCTTTATGTGAGGAAGCTATCCAACTGGCTTGCGGAACGTCGGTGGTTCTACCCAGTGCCAGCCCGTGCACGAAAATTGCCAGGCGGGGCACATGGGATCTTTCTCCACCAGTGGAAGCTGAAAAGTCGCCATATGACCTTAGCTGTTGGTGCGACTATACAATCCAATTCAGTTCAATTCAATTCCATATACATATACATATTCAAAAACCAAATAAGTGTATGTTGTATTTGTATCCAATATTATATGTAATCAACACCACACAGACCTACATTTATATCCATGTCAACACACCTGTTTAATGATTTGTCCCGTCGTTATTAATATTACAATTCTACATCCGCTAGTCGTTGAATAAGGGCCTATAGTATTATTGACCTGGTCCGTTGTCTATCAGTGTATCATATATAATTCCGGGGAGATATTTGTCATTACACCAGCGTCAACGTCGGCGTCGTCAGCTTCATCGTCTGCGTAGTCTATAGACAGCAGGTTTAAGTTGTTAGCCGGGTTTTTAAAAATAAATCGCTTATAGATTGGCGTAAATCGGGCGGGCGTGAGGTCGACGGGCGGGCGTCAAAACTTTATTTTAAATGGCCCAAGGTCAAACTGACAGGTGGGGTGTTGATTAGAAAGACTCCGGGAAATAAGCTACATATTGAATATGAAAGCCACGCCTTACAGGGTTAAAGAGTTAACCAAAAGGTTAAAGTTTTTCTAAGTTTGACTTTGACCTTGGCGCAGGATCGAACTGACATGTGGAAGCGCCGCAATATTGAATATAGGACAAAAATACAAAACAAAAACATATTCAAAATTCATAAGACATAAATGTTTTCAGAGAACATCTAAATATTGCGACATTTTATGTTATAGAACTATACCAAATGTTGTATCATCCCAAGTTGAAAGCTCATCAATAAAAAACTCAATATTGCATATATTTGTATATAAAAGAGGAGACCAATGCTCTCTTAAGATAAAATTGATAATCCCGCTATTTCAAACAGTAAAGAAAGATACAAATATCGGACAGGGAAAGCAGCATTCAAGGACGACAGTCAACCAGAAAAACACAAAAACAAACAGGCAAACAGCAAACGAGAAGGCAAAAGTAATAACAAATGCAAACGACATCACAAACACAAACGGGTTGACAATAGGGCTACCGGCTTGGAACGGTCAGTGGTAACAAAGGCCACTGGGGATTTAAACCGATTCTATGGTGCAACAAACCTCACACTTACCCTGCTGTCATCCCATTAAAACAGGACAGTGTAAATAAAGAAATCCCCGCCATGATCTACATCTCTAACCAACAAGGCAGCATCAATAGGCAGTATAAGTAATAAGTACTGATAAACACAAATATGCTCGTGTAAATATAATACAAAAAACAATAGCCTAGAAAGTCACAATGAAGGTACTCAATGACTTGGCAGAAGCCAGAGCAACAATAGAATAAACCATTAAGGGCACGTCAAGAAAGATCATAGACAAACATCAAACGCCACCGTCCCATTGGGCTTTAGGTAGGCGTCATCTTAGGGTCCACAGCCTGTCCGGTCATCGTACAATTAAAGAGGAAAGCATAGTGGCGAACTGTAAAAGGGTCCACCACCAAGCATGCAGTACGTTGCAAAATGATAGGGTCATAACCTCTTTTGATAACAAAGATAGTATGAAAGTGATCATGACCAAAAATCTTACAAAGTTTATAAATCGCATCACCATAGAAGTCAGGTTTTGACAGTCCTTGTCACAGAAGAGTCCGGAAATTACTGTTGTATTTGGAAAGAAGATCAGGAATACGATAATACAATTTTGCAAAGGTTTTACGAAGTTTATGGTAACGGCAACTCTGATTGAGTAGCTTTTTAGTTATACAAAGATTACGAATATTAAAGTCCTCAACTCGAACAAGCTCTTGAAAAAGGAATAAGTTGAGACACATACACCCCATAAGAATTTGCTCGGGGAACATACCCATCCAAGTGGGGATAATTAACAATGTCAATATTAAAATCATCTATCTTACCATAAGTATTGTTCACTGCTTTTGGAACTACTTTTTTGCAACTGTTTTTGATTCAACAATCAATACTACAATATAAGGATGAATCTTGTTCATGCTGATACATGTTGTTGGTATGTACAACTTATATTCCAAGCTGTATCCAGTACTGCCTTAGAGCTTATCTCGTTGGAAAATCATAGGTACCCAAAACAATGTTATTACATGCTAAAGCGTTTGGACGAGGCAGATAGGCACACCTGGGCCAGCGAAATTAGAAGTTTATTGTACAAATTTGGTTTTGGGTATGCGTGAGGATGACATGTCACTCGGTGCACTACTTGTAAGGCTGGTGTAGACGAAAAGCACAACAAACTACCTACTATGTACTGGATTCCTAAATTACATAAAAATCGGTATAAGGCCCCGCTTTATTTCGAATTCTAGTGCCTGCACCACAACAAACATCTCCAAACTTTTAATTTCTTGTCTTACTGCCGTTAAAGATCACGAACTATATTGTGATAAAACTTATGAAACCTCTGGGATTAATTTGTTTTGGTCTATAAGAAATTCAGGAGACGTCCTTCATAAAATTTCAATAAACGTCAAGTTTCATCAATAAACACTTACGACTTTTCTACACTATATACAACCTTACCACATCACCTTTTTAAAGACAAGCTTATTGCGCTCATTCAGAAGACATTCGCTAGGGAAAATACTACATTTTGGCCTGTAATAATATTAAAGCATTTTTTACTGACGGCAGTTTAGACAATAATACTATGTGGAATTGCCATGAAGTTTGTGAAGAACTCATTTTATTAGATAATATTTTCGTCAGGCATGAAAACACCGTTTATAGACAAATTGTTGGTATCCCTATGGGTACGAACTGTGCACCACTTGTCGCAGATTTGTTTTTATATTGCTTCATGTTGAGTCTTTCACCAGATACCCAGACAAATGTTATTGAGGCCTTTAGTGACACCGCTCGGTATCTGGATGACATATTGAACACTGACATATTTATCCTAAAGAGCAGCATAACAAAAGTAATATTCCTGATAATAACGCTTCTTTTCTTGATTTAGATTGATTATGGTGAAATAATTAGCAAAATCTATGACAAGAAAGATGATTTTAATTTTGACATTGTCTATGTGTCTCAAATTATTCTTTTTTCTAGAGCTTGTACTCGAGTTGAGGACTTTAATATTCGTAATCTTTGTATAACTAAAAAGTTACTTAATCAGGGTCACCGTTACCATAAACTTCGTAAAACCTTTGCAAAATGTTATTAAGGTAACCCTGATCCTCTTTCCAAATATAAAAGTAATTTAAGGACTTTTCTGCGACAAGGACTATCACAACCTGACTTCTATGGTGATGTGATTTACAAACTTCGTAAGATTCTTGGTCATGATCACTTTCATACTATCTTTGTTAAACTTGTTAAAAGGTTTATCAAAAGAGGTTATGACCCTATAATTTTGCAACGTACTGCATGCTTGGTGGTGGACCCATTTACAGAAATGAGATATAGGGTCCTATAGAAACCACAGCGTCCGAGCGCAATGGCATCGTAGGTCTGCACTGTACTGCAAACAAGGACTTGAAAATACAATGAAAGAGACAAAAAACAACAGAAAGGGTGGTGAAGACAGGGTTACCGACTTGGAACGGTCAGTAGGCAATAAGGCCTACTGGTTAGCTTGAATCGGTTTTGTATGCGCACAATCCTCGCTATTATCCTGTCTTCAGCGCCCAAATAGACAAGACAGTGTAAACAAAACTACATTCCATCAAAAGGAATTCTCTAACAATAAAGTCCACACCCTGAAAAACTAACTAAAGAAACACATACAAAATAATAAACATCTCAGGATGTATCCAGAATCGTTAGTTCGCCATTACGCTTTCCTCTTTAATTGTACTATGACCGGACAGGCTTTGGACCCTATGATGACGCCAACCTAAAGCCCTATGGGATGGTGGCGTTTGATGTTTGTCCGCGATCTTGTCTTGTCGTGCCCTCAATGGTTTATTCTCTTTTTGCTCTGGCTTCTGCCAAGTCATCGAGTACCTTCATTGTGGCTTTTTAGGCTTTTTTTATTGTATTTATATATACACGAGCATCTATGTGTTTTACTTATAATTAATGCTGCCTTGTTGGTATAGAATTCTTTATTTACACTGTCCCGTTTAATTGGGATGAAGTAGTGTAAGTGTGAAGTTTGGTGCACCCTAGAACCTGTTTTAAACCCCCAGCGTCCTTTTTTGCAACTGACCGTTCCAAGGCGGTAGCCCTATTGTCAACCCTCTTTTTGCATTTGTGATGTCATATTTGACGTTTTATTCATTTGTAATGTATTATTTTGTAATGTTGTTCTTTGTTTCTGTGAGTGTTTGTGGTTGACTGTCGTTTTTGAATGCTACGCTTCGATTTTTTAATCCATATTTCACATGAGATCGACAATCGAACTTTGTTTTTGACTATGTTTAAACAAAGAGTAAAATATTTGTTTATGCAAATATGGTATGGAAAGGTTGATGTATCAAGTAAATCTTATTATTACAAATATCTGTCTATGGAAATGTCATGTATACTAAGAAATATAAAACGATCGGACAAGGAAAGCAGAATTCAAGGAGGACAGTCAACCACAAAACACAGAAACAAACACGCAAACAGACAAACAAGAAGGCAAAAGTAATACTAAATACAAACGACATCACAAACACAAAAAAGTTGACTATAGGGCTACGCCTTGGAACGGTCAGTGGCAAAGTAGGCCACTGCGGGTTTAAACCGGTTCACCAAACCTCACACTTACCCTACTGTCATCATATTAAAACAGGACAGTGTAAATAAAGAAATCCCCGCCATGATCTAATCTCTAACCAACAAGGCAGCATCAATAGGCATTATAAGTAAAACACAAATATGCTCGTGTAAATATAATATAAAAAACAATAGCCTAGAAAGCCACAATGAAGGTACTCAATGACTTGGCAGAAGCCAGAGCAACGAAGAGAATAAACCATTAAGGGCACGACAAGAAAGATCATAGACAAACATCAAACGCCACAAGAGTTTTTTTTATCTAGATGTCTATTTACTTTTGATAATTTAGCTATTGAAAAGGGTAGATATTTAAATATAGAAAGAAATATGAGGTATCATCACACCTCGGCGTACACATGCAGATACATACATGTGAAAAGCCATTTACGTGTCACATTTGTGACAAGAGATTCAAAGGACCATCAAATCTCAGCAGACATATGCAAATACATACGGGCGATAAGCCATTAAAGTGACAGGTGGTGTGTGATATGCGATTCGCCCAATCATCATCGCTTATAATACACACAAGAACATGCATACAGGTGAGAAGCCATTTAAGTGTCAGATGTCTGATGAGAGATTCAGCAAATCATCATCGATCGATCCACACATGAGGATACATACGGGAGAGCAGCCATTTAAATGTCACGCATGTGACGAGTCGTTCACACACATCAAATCTCAAAGACAAATTCGAATACATACTGGAGAAAAGTCATATAAGTGTCAAGTGTGTGATAAGGAATTCGCACACTCAACAGCGCTGAGCGTTCATACGAGGATACACATGGGTGAGCAGCCATATATGTGCCGGCTGTGTGATAAAGTATAAGTTAATCATCACAGCTTACCACGCATATGAATAAATACGGGTGAATTGGCATTTAAGTGTCATGTCTGTGATAAGACATTCGTTCAACCATCTAATCGAAGCAGACACAAGTTAATACATTGATTTGCCTGGTTTGTTACATTTAAGTGCCTGGTTTGTGATAAGAGATTCGTACAATCACCGTTTTAGTGTCACATGTATCATTCATACAGCATATACAATTACATACATGGATCCTGTTAATATACTGACATGACGCCGTGTGTCTCAGAATTTAATTAACATATTACCAGCGCTTTTAATTCTAGAGACGCACATGGGGTCAAATATATAGTCCCACCTAACCTCCTAGATATGGATAGTACAATGTAACGTACTGCTGACATATTTGTTAAGTTTCATATTAAAGTTTTCTCTTAACAATCTTAATTAACGTGGATACATAGAACACCATTTAGGTGTCATGTGTAGGACAAGTGTTTTGCTTAAAATAGGTATAAATGTAACACATGCAAATAGATACTACTGAGGTATCATTTAGGTGTAAGACAAGTGTTTCGCTTAAAAATCGGTATTAAAGCAACACATGAAAATACATACTACCGCGACACCATTTAGGTGTCATGTGTACGCCAAGTGTTTTATTCAAACATCGGTATTAATGTAACACATGTAAATACATACTATCACGAAACCATTTTGGTGTAATTTGTACGACAACTTTTTCGTTTCAAAATCGGTATTAATGTAACACATGCAAATACATACTACCGAGACACCATTTAGGTGTTCTGTATTACTATACGACAAGACTTTTGCTTAACATTTAGAATGAATCTCGCAAATATGACTACATGCAGATGAGAAGAAGTTTAAGTTTCAGATGCAAGTTTAAATACTCATAGCTAATCAAACACACTAATTCATAAATCTGTGACGTTGTTAAAGATTCAGATTTTCGTGATCAAAGATTCGTACAGTCATCCGTACCATATAAGCGAAAGGTCATACATTCAAGGCTGGGTTGCGAAATGGTCTAATTTTCCGGCTGTAGCAAATCTTGTGAAGATGTTCTGTATGCGATTGCAGTGTGTCGTTAAGATTAATATAGGCAACGAACAAGACCTGAAATGTAATCGTATTGCTTTATGTATTTTGTAGAAATCACCTTTGTTATTTTCATTAAAGTGCATGTTTTTAACCCATTATATTATGATGGTTGGCAACTTGCAGCAGTGATGCGTTGAGCCTCTATCAGGTAAGTTAACTGTAATATACCTTTATGTTTTGTGACAAAACTGATACAAGGCAATCATAACAAATAAATTATATTAATGATTGGTCAGTTTTTAAACAAAAGAAACATTAACATTAATTTCACCGCGTTAAACCCAACCTAATGGCCGAAGTTATGGCGAGATTATGAATTGGCTCGCAGTCTTCTGACGCCCGCCCGTTAGTTTGTCTTAACATTTTAGCATGTTTATTATGCAATTATTTTGAAGATATGTTGCAATCCTTTATATCGATGAATATACGAAAATCTCAAACCACTGATATCCGATATTAAATAAGGTTCAACAGACCTTTCGTGGGGGCTTTGGAATCCGATTTTAAGTTGATACGTACTGATACTTTCTATCCTTAATCCCCAAACAGAATTTATGATCCTAAACAGGAATTATTATTTACAAAGTAATGTAATCTGCTCAGTAGTCGGTGTTATCCTAGGTTACGCAGCAGGATTAATTGTCAGCCCAACGTCAATCAAAATGTGAATGGAGGATTTAGATCTGAAATAAATGGTGTTAACAACATATTCTGATCAAGTGATATGGCATTATGTTCATGAATTGAAACATGTTAAGATTAACTGGCGGAAGGCCATACGAGCTTATATGATGGCTAGTTGTATGTCGTCGTTTTGCATTGTACATCCGTAGACGATCCTTTGTTTGCACTCTACCACTGTCATTTTGATTTTAATCTTTACCTAACTCTGCCAGTGTTGTAATATCAAACGTATTTCAGACAAGTTCGAGATTCGGCTAGATCTGATTAAAAACACTGACGTGATGGCCATTGTATTGCTGAACAATGCTTTGATAACATTCCTGCACCTAAAACACTGACGTGATGGTCCTTTTCTTGCTGAACAATGCCTTGATAACACTCCTGCCCCTAAAACACTGACGTGATGGTCCTTGTCTTGCTGAACAATGCCTTGATAACACTCCTGCACCTAAAACACTGACGTGATGGTCCTTGTCTTGCTGAACAATGCCTTGATAACACTCATGCACCTTCATTTTATTTATTCATTTGAATAGGTCTACTGTATGAATCATACCCTTCGTGAGTTCAGTTTTGTAGTAAGGTCTTCCTAATTGAATAGAGATCAGCCTGCATCATCAACTCTCTGTGATACTATATGCATATCTTCACCTGTGTTTGACCGAACGTGTTTCTTTCTTAATGTTCTATTGCAACTGATAGCTCGGTCAGGTAACCAAAGAGTCCAGCTTTTGTTTTTCTGTTGGTTGTCATGCTGTCAGATGTATTTACAGAATCTGTCTTAGATGAGATCCACCGAGGAAAGGAAACATGTTCTGGTTTATCTGTTCAAATATGACTTGGTTCATTTGTTAAGATGCTCAGTCACAAACGTGTCATGCTTTACATAATGTATATGTGTGTCTTACTATTTCTGTCAGACGAGAGTCTTCCATGTTATATAAGTCATTTACCAGTAGATCCTCAATACTGTCCGTGAATATATTTGAATTCCTTTATTGTGTCACCCAACTTGTCTTATTAACGTTACAAACACCTTTAACTTGTCCATGATGGCAATGATAAAAGCCCTTCCTTTGGGCCCGAAAGATGAATAAATGTGATGACTGATTGATCACTGGCCACTACAACGTAGAAGCCTCAATGCGTTTTCATTAAGACGTGTTGCATCTCCATCCGCGTTCACTGTCGTTTTGTTTGTTAGGGCGTGATAAGAGGTATCATCTGATCTCAGCAAACCCACGATGATACACATGGGTGAGCAGCCACGTAAGTGCCAGATGTGTGATAAAGTATATATACAATTATCACATGTCTCAGCACACATATGCGAATGCATACAGGTGAGGGGCCATTTAAGTGTCAGCTGTGTAATAAGAGAGAATCATATGAACATTAGTGTGTTTAAAAAATGAGACGTTTATGAATTTATTCTCATATGAAAATAGTACGAAACTCCTATTATATAAATATCACCTTAGATGTTTTAGATGGGTATGTAGGCAGGTAGGGAAATGCGTATTTTCTCTCTCTCTCACACACACACAAACACACACACCACCACCCAATGGTAATGTTTGCCACTGATCGTTCCAGTGCGGCAGCCCTATTGTCATCCATGTTATGTTTGAAATGTCACATACCCTGCCTTTTATTTATCTTTGTAATTGTTGTTTTTAGTTTATTTGCGTGTTTTTGCTTTACTGTGGTCCTTGAATGTTGTATTTTATGTTTGACAGTTGTATCTGCTTTTAGTATACTAAATTTTAACTTTGTACATACACTTCCTATCTAAAATAATTGGTAAAACAAAATAATAAAGGTGAAGAGAAAACACTGTATGTTGTTGTCTGTTATTTTACTGTCGAAGGGCAACTCAAGTTTGAGGAGTGAGACGGCAATGTTAAACATATATAGTTGTTTCAAATTATCTGCCGCATGCAACACATGTCGTGTAGTAACGTATTCTGCTGTGGTTGTTCTGTACAATTCTGGATACAACCTGGGGTATTATTAATCATGTCTTTTTTATATTTCTTTACAATAACATATACGTGTACCGTTTCTTAATTGCTCTGGGTATGGACTTTATTGTTAGAGATTTTCTTTCGATGAGATGTACTTTTATTTACATAGTCTTGTCAATTTAAGCGCTGAAGACAGGATAATAGCGAGGTTGTGTAAACTTAAAATCGATTTAATCTAACCGGTGGGCCATATTGCCCAATGACCGTTCTAAGTCGGTTACATTGTCTTCACCATTCTTTCTGTTGTGTATTGTAATTTTCATTGTATAATTAATTTGCTCTTTCTGTATTAATTTTGCTCTAGTGCAGATCTACGGTGCCAATGCGTTTGGGTGCTGTGTTTTTTTCCTTATTTTTGTAATTGACTGAAAATAAGTCTGCATCAGCTCCTGTTAGCGTGATGATATATGCACATCTTCCAGTCTGTTTGACAGAACGTGTTTATTTCTTAATGTTCTATTGCAACTCATAGCTCGGCCAAGTAATCAAAGAGGCTTGCCTTTGTTGTGTTGATGGAAGGAATGCTTTCCGATATATGCCCATTCTTGGTGAGGTCTACCATACTAAACCTTATGCAGCTGACTTTCAACAATATCTGCTAATCATACTAACAAAAGCATAAGGTTTATTGCATCACCATCAACAAACTACACTTCAACAGCAGGTCCTTCATCCAAAACAGGAGACATTTGAGTTGTAATACATATCATGCAGTCTGCTTAAAAAATCAAATAAACGAGTTTCAATTTTAGAAATGGCTGGTGAGACACCCAATACCGTGATTACTTAAAATAAAACATGCGAGAAGGGAGAGAGCAACTTGACAGAATCTGTCATAGGTTGATGACCACTGAGGAAAGGAAACATGCTATGGTGTATCTGTTCAAATACTGACTTGGTTCATTTGTTTAGATGCTCATTCACAAATGTCGCATGCTTTCCATACTATAATACGCGTTATACCTATTTGTCTAACTGTTTCTGTCGCATAATTCTTCTGTTATATTCGTCAAGCATCAGTAGGTCCACAATATTGTCCTTAAATATAGTTTTGATTCCTTTATTGTGTCTCCCAACGTGTTTTATAAGCGTTACCTGAACACCTTAAAATTGTTCATAATGGCAAAGATCAGAGTCTTTTCGTTGGCCATTTCTGATTCAGGCTCTACAACGTAAAAGCCGCGATGCGTTTTCAATAAGACATGTTGCATCTCTATCCTCGTTCACTTTCTTGTTTTTATGTTCGTCAGTTTCCTTTCTTAAACTCTGCATGTGCAGACGGGCGTTTATGGGTCATGAATATTAACGGTTTACTAATTGATATAATTGAGGTGATCAGGAAAAGGAACCATTTACAGTCTATAGAGAGTAAAGATTCTCTCACACACAGAGATGACAAAAAACGAAAGTGTAAGTGAACACTACTACAATTGTTAAATTTCTGTTTCGTGTGTCATACTCAATGGGACGCATGCCTTGCTCTCTGCTCTCCCGATGATATCATGCACGGTACAACAATGACAAGTCCGTGATGATCATCTCATAGATACATGTGTTGCTTCAAGAAAAAATGTTGTGTAATGCAACATTTGCCACAAGGGCACATGTTCATCAACAGTCTTCATGCTCGTTATCAGTGGTTTTATTTTGCGCCATTTGAACATGTGCGCGACAATGCAAAGCAAGAGATGTTTGTAAAACATATATGCCCCCCTTCAAAGACCATGACACAAACATTCTTGCCAAGTTTCGAGTTTGTAGTGCCAGCTGTTCTTAAGATATCGCGAAGACAACAAAATTTAAGTGATTTTTTTCTCATGTTTTGTAACTTTCTTATGAAAATCTACCCAAAATCGGAAGTGCACAACTAGACATGACACAAACATTCCTGCCAAGTTTCGAGTTTGTAGTGCCAGCTGTTCTTGAGTTATCGCGAATACAGGATTTTGGGATGGACTGACCGACAGACAGACCGACCGACCGAGCGACATTTGCCATGCAATACCCCACCCCCGCCACATCTTCGAAGTGGGGAATAATGATCAGATGCTTACAGACCCAATTCCATTGCAACTCATAATATAACTTTCATAATATATCAGTGCATTTTGAGTTGCTTTTATCTTGTGTACATGTATGTCTTGCTAATATCGTTAGCTTTTCACAAATATATACTGGACAGGTTCTAATACAGCTGGAGATAAGAAACTTAGTATAGTACATTCAGAAATGTCAGTGGCTGTAGGATATATATGTTTAATGTATTACATCCGTCAACTCCTTGACTGTAATGTGTCTCTCAATATCCCTTTATTGCAATATTGACAAAACAAGTAATGTATCAAGAAATATGAGTAAACAAAATCAACATTTTAATTGCTTCATAACAAACAAATATTAAACAATTTACACTTTATATTATTTTCAACATTTTTGGCGGCCATCTTAAAAAAGGTAGCCATATTCAAATTAAACTATTCAGATTACATTTCATGACTCGTCTTTTATTTTGCGATAGTTGGTGTGATTACTATAATATATTTTGATGAAACCACATATGAGTGTAATGATTATTTTACGAATTTGGCGGCCATTTTGAAAATAACGGCCATTTGGAAAAATAAGATGTGGGTCTATATAGTCCGATTTGTTTAGAATGGTATGGTCTATCTATGTGACAATTTTGGTACTTTTGACGAACAATGCACACTTTTTCACTGTTCACTATCAGCCTTAAGCTATAATACAAAGTTTCCACAATGTTTAATATTGTTTTAGTACCGTTGTTAGGCTATTGTATATTAAATGATAATAAACTCCCAAACACAATTGTTGTTGCTTACCCTACTTTGTATTACTCGATTTGCTATATTGAAACATCTCGATACAAAAATAGTGTTGTGCTAAGAAAAGTAAAAGAAATCAACCCCCCCCCCCCTTTTTTGTCAGCACTAGGTAATCCACAGTAAAATTGCCATTGTGATGCATCTACATACGGCCTCACAACATCGCCGTTTCTGTTCTATATCCACGGATGTTCCGGGACATGGGCTGCAAACGTACTGACACAGCACTTCAACGACCGGCTCCAAACCTGTAAGTTCTATTTAGTATAATTATCACCATAGATAGTTAGTGCATATTATATTCTATGTGTTGACCACTCGGTTCACCACACCATAGTGTTCAATGCTTTTGGAACTACTTCTTTTATTCAACATTTTTTGTCCAACAATCAGTACTACACTATAAGGATGAATCATTTTCCTGCTGATAGTTGTATGTTTGACGTGATAACTATGTATAGCATAGCTTCTTGCATAAGCGTTGATGTTTATTTCACTTGAAATAGTTTACCCAAATAAAACTACTAACTAATGATCTGTACATATGGAGAAGCGGTTATAAAAGTTGGTGCTGCTTGCTACCAGTGGGGAATAAAAAATGTGAAATAGACAAAAACAATTTCAACTGCCGATGAAAGCATCAAATAAAACTCTAGTTTTTTTCTTGTCATTGGGAAGATGCAGCTTTATATAATAGGGTCAAATAAAAAAGTAAGTCACCTAGTTTGGTGTCTTGCTTCTAATTGTTTCCCTCCCTTTAAATAGTTATCCTCATGCTGTATAGGTATTGTATTGTATACTAAGTACTAACGTACACAGCTTGATCAATATATTCATGTTTGTAATGCATCATTGCCCTAGCTCCGTTATGTGGTTATGTATTGTGTTTTGGGTGTATGTTTCATGTTTATGCATATCGGAATATAATTTATATATATATTCAGGTTAAACTGAGTAAATCTTAATCATAGATGCAGTGTAATTCAGTCTCTAGGAACCCAGTTATATGGTACCCCTAAAGAGATTAATCTTTACACCAGGAATACTTAAAGGGACATTAACTCATGTTCATTGTCATTCACGTTTACATTTTTTCATCTCGTGAACTCCAAAAGCAGTATTTTCACTCGTGGCCACGCCAACCGCGAGATTATTGTTTTTGGAGCTCACGCGATGAAATAAAGTTGTGTCTTCCACTACCAAAAAACCCCGCAAATATCCTCTATATATGTTTCGATAATAATTTTAAGATAATCCTGCTTTAGTTATTTAGTTGCACCAGTAATAAGATATATGAACGTAAACACGACTGTTTCATAATATACTCTGTAGAAAATCGTGAAGCAGCTTTGTGTAACTAAACATTTGTCCTTGTCTAATGCCATGCTGTTTTAGAAAGGATTAAACTTTTTATTTTTTAGTATTTTATTTTGTTTCTTTAGCATTTCATTATAACACCAACAAATAAATAAATCAACATGCGTCAAGACTAACGTATAATACTAAGTGTCCACAATGTTTAATATTGTGTGTAACTATCGTTCTTAGGCCAATATATAAATTATTATAAACGCTCAAAAACTAGTTGTGTTACTTCCCCTACATTGCATGAGTCCATTTACTATACTTGTGCAGAACACTAGTGTTGTGGTAAGAAAAAATTGTAATAAATACACATGTTTTGTCAGAACTAGCTACTCCACAGAATATAATATGTAAAAGATATGTTCGCGGATCGTGTTCGGTTCCCCTTTAACATTCATTATTATAATACTCGACTAGATTTTGTTCTTCTATTTTACATTCATTTTCGGAAATGCTTCTTTTTACTTTAAAAACTGAATCTTGTATTTACAGTTATATTAATCCTATCAAATATACTATTAGGTATTCTAGTCCTATTATAAGAGGATATGCTAGTATTGAATACACAGATCTACGCTGGTTGACTGACCTAGATATGTGCCTTTTTGTCCTGAACATTGACGTTGAGGGTACTAGGTAAAACAAAAAAGGAAACTGATTGATATTAATGTTGTTTATATTAAAAAATGCGATGTAAACGAGGTAAATGAAGGATAAACTTGGGTTAAAATCCCAAAAAATCCAGAAGCTTTGACCTCATTATCGCCGCAGTAAACATTGAACAACAGGTTCCACTGAGAACGTAATTTGTACAAAATGTTGTAAAAGATCCAACATCAAAACCATTATATACATAGAGTATCTTAAACGAGTTCCCATTTCATATAAGATTTATGAAACTAGTTATGAATTATTTTAACGAGCCTTTTGGCGAGTTAAAATGAAAAATAATTAGTAACGAGTTTCATAAATCTTATATGGAATGGGAACGAGTTTAAGATCCTTTTTATCACATAACAGTGCAATCAAATTAGTAAAAATTAATTCAGATGGACATAGAACCGCCACGACGTCAGACACACTTTAGCGCCAAAACGTCATAACATATGTGATGTTGGAACGTCGCGTCTCACACATAATGTTGCGTATAATAGAGTTCGTGTTTTACCTCTTTACAAAATAGCAGTTTATGCCAACTTTTTAACAAACCAACAACAATGTTTTGTATAACGTGCATTATTTTTATAAGCTGTCACAAATAATAAGTTTATGACTCAGATCTGAGTGAATTTGTAATAAATAAAATAGTTTCAGTTAATAAACATGCGTAATGTTACAGGTTTAACTCAACCAGTCAAAATCGTTCCAGGTTGTATTACACGTGTGTCATACAATAGAATATTAAATGGGTGTTCGACACTGCTAACAAGGGACGACATGTGATAAATGATTTTTCTTTTGCAGATTATTAAAACGGCCATTCAGAACAAGTGTACAGAGCACCATGTATGTGAATGAAACGGTCTATGTAGAACCGTGCATTAGAGGCGTATAAGAGAGACTTCATGGTTTGAAAACGTGCGGTGAGTCTGTGTTGGGCAGACAAATATATAAATGATATGAGGTTGCATAGAACACTCTTATCAAACACGACGCTTTATGAGATTTAGGGATAAGTTTGGTGTATATAGACTTAGTCTTTCATTTTGGGATTCAAGTGTACAAACGGTGACTATTCACGCTATAATTAAATAGAATTAGAGCATCATTCGATTGGGTTAGACTAAGCTTCATATACCAGATATACAATATAACGTATATTTCGTACTCCGTCAATTTTGTTGGATAAAATCACCTATGGATATGCATCCGAATGAGACAGATCACTTTGTACAGGATGTAGTGCGATGTTTTTACGTATATAGACATTCACTAGTCTAAACTCACACATGGTGACACATGCTGGCAGGACGCAGATTCAATGTCAAGTGTGCGATACACCATCGATAACATACAGTTATTGGTAATTGAGTATAAACACATGCCATTTAGCTACTGGTGAGAAGACATTTACGTGTCAGTTTTATATAGCTATAAGATTAAACATACTGATGGAGCTACAGAGTGGTGTGAAACCATTTAAGTGTCAGGTGTGTGATTAGAGATTCAGCCAATCATCAAACCTCAGTATACATAAGCTAATACATACTGGTGAAAAGCCATTTAAGTGTCCGGTTTGTGATAAGAGATTCACGCAGTCATCAAATCTCAGCTAACACATGCGGATACATACACATGAGAAGCCATTTAAGTGTCAGGTGTGTGACTTTAGATTCGCAGTATCCTCAAGTCTCAGAACACACAAGCGCATACATACGCGTGAGAAGCCATTTAAGTGTCAGGTGTGTGACAAAAGATTCACTCAATCATCATCGCTTAATACACACATGCGCATACACACTGGAGAAAATGCAAATCAGTGTCAAAAGTGTGATAAGCTATTCGCACAGTCATCACATCTGAACAGACACGTGATGATACACACGGGTGAGATGCCATTTTAGTGTATGTTGTGTGATAAGATATTCACACGATCATCTGATCTCCGCAGACATAAGTCCTGTGTGTGATAAGAGATTTGCACGATCATCAGATCTAAGCGTACACATGCGAATACATACGGGTGAGAAGCCATTTAAGTGTGTTGTGTGATAAGAGATTTACAGTCATCCAGCCTAAACACACATAATAGTTAGACACCGTTGAAATGTCGCGTGTATGCTAGTTGTTCATACAACGCTTACATATTAACAAACACGTTTTTGAATCTACTTTAGTATACTAGTTGTGTATTGCAATGATGAAAATCTTAACTTTGTACACACTATTGCAATGATGCAAATCTTAACTTTGTACACACTTCATATTTAATAAATAATTGGTAAACGAAAATAACAAAAATGAAGAGAAAACACTGTTGTCTTTATTTTACTGTCAAGGAGCAACTCCAGTTTACCGGGTAGGGGAGTGAGAAGACAATGTTAAACAAATAATTTTACATATATGTTGGGCATTATCTGCCGCTGTTTGACAGAACGTGTTGATTTCAGATTTTCTATTGCAACAGATCAGCCAGATAACCAAAGATTAACAAAAATAAGTAGAGTATTAACAATTAAGCAAGCAATTATAACAGTTAAAGCCATTTAAGTTTTTGTTTTCAAAAAAGGGAATTGACCATTTACAGTAACTTATAGTAATAACGTTGTGATAATTCATATTCTTGTACATTTACCTTCAAAAAAATTGTTTAAACAACAGCAGAAGAGAAAAATGTAAAAAATAATAATAACTATTGGAACAGTAAATATGGCACATACCCATCTAGGAATAGGGATAGGGATCGCCGCCCTACGGTACCTGTCATCACAAACCTGTGGCTGATACGCCACAGGGGCAGTCTTGACTGGACACCGTAATTGACCTCTTCCTCCCCGCGGCAGTTATTCAGTTATTCGTCCGAGTGATCCTCGGATCTTACGCGAACAGGGGTGAGGAAGCTGCCACCTTTCTTAGGGCAACACTGCATGCGAAGTCCGAGGCATAACAATCCACAGCGCGCACAGCAACCATACATGTTGACCCAACATAATGTCCTAATATGAAACATAAATACATAAACACAAAACGAATAGTCCCAAGTTCGAGCTCCAATGAGTATAAATATGCTGCAAATGGACAGCTAAAAAGCCCAATTTAGTGTGAAACAGGCAAATCCCTCATCAGCCCCAAGCATATATGATATAAATTAACCGCAGATGCTGGTCCTTGCTTTGGCACATATTTAGGTATTAAATAGACCTGTTGGCAAGGTCTACAGCAGTTTCTTAATTCAAAATTACCATATTTAAAGTCCAGACTCTATTGTGCCTATACCTTTAGGACGTCATAGTGGTCAGATGTTGGAAGGACTATAAACCTTAGAACGACAAACACACACCTATAATAATTTCAAAACCATAACACCTACACTCATAAAACTGCATAGGTACATTGCCCTTGGTGAGAGGAGCCCTATTGCTTTTGGGTCTAGTGAGTCAAAAGTCAAGGTCACTGACCTTATATGAAAATATGCCTTCCACACAATAACTTGAACACTGTAACACCTATAACACCTACACTCATACAACTTCAGATGTATATTACCCTAGGTAAGAGGAGGAACTTTTTTGCTTTTGGGGTCAGTAGGTCAAAGGTCAAGGTCACTGTCATCTTATATAGAAAAATCCATTTTGCATGATAACTTCAAAACCATAACACCTACACCCATGAACTTTCATAGGTTCATTACCTTGTTGAAATCAGGAACCCTATTGCTTTTTGGGTCAAAGGTCAAGGTCACTGACTGCATATGCAAATGTGAATTCCGCATAATAACTTCAAAACTGTAACACCTACACTCATAAAAATTCATAGGTGCATTGCCCTAGGTGAAAGGAGGAACTCTATTTCTTTTAGGTCAGTATGTCAAAGGTCAAAGTGACTGTCATTCCTATATAGAAAACTGCATTACTCATGATAACTTCAAAATTGAAACACCTACACTTTTAAAACTTCATACATGGTGAGTGGAGAAACCCTAATGTGTTTTGGGTCAGTAGTTCAAAGGTGAAGGTCACCATCACCTTGTATGGAAGTATGAATTGCACATGATAACTTCAAAACCGCAACGCCTACACTCATGCAATTTCATAGATTCATTAGCCTTGTTGAAAGCAGGAACTTATTGCTTTTGGGGTCAAATTTCACGGTCACTGACCTAATATGGAAATATGAATTACACATGATAACTTCAAAGCTGTAACATCTACACTCATAAAGTTTAATAGGTTCATCGCTCTTGTTGAAAACAAGAACCTAATTTATTTTGGGCACAGTATATCAAAGGTCAAGGTCACAGTGATCTTATATTGAAATATGCATTCCACACAATAACTAAAAAAAACGTAACACCTACATTAATAAAACTTCCTAGGTACATTGCCCTATTTTAGAGGAGGTACCTTATTGTTTTTGGGGCCAGTATGTCAAAGGGCAGGGTCACAATTGCCTTATATGGAATCATGCATTCCGCACAATCAATTCAAAACCGTGACACCTACCCTCTTAAAACTTCATAGTTACATTGACCTAGGTGAAAGGAGGAACCCTATTGTTTTGGGACCAGTAGGTCAAAGGTCAATATATGGAAATAGATATTCCATCTGATAACTTCGACACCATAATACTCACACTTATGAAACTTCATAGGTACATTGCCGTTGGCGATAGGAGGAACCCTATTGATTATGGTTCAGTGGGACAAAGGTCAAGGTGGCCATGACTTTTTATGGAAATATGCATTCCTCGCGATAACTTTGGAACTATAATACCCACACTCAAGAATTTTCATACATATATTGATTTTGGTGAGAGGAAGAATCCTATTAATGTTGGGTCATTTGGTCAAAGGTCAACAACACCGTGACATTATATGGAAATAGGCATTTCGTGAGTGGAGAAACCCTAACGTGTTTTGGGTCAATAGTTCAAAGGTGAAGGTCACCATCACATTATATGGAAGTATGAATTTCACATGATAACTTCATAACCATAACACCTACACTCATGTAACTTCAAAGGTACATTACCCTTGGTAAGAGAAAACATTGTATATCATTGGGATTAGCAGGTCAATGGTCAATGTCGCTATAACCATAAGTGGCAACATGCATTCTGCGCGATAAGGTTGACAAGTTAAAGAACCTTATTTTCTTTGTCATTGACCTTACATGGAAATACACATTCCGCCAAATAACTGTGAAACCACAACTCTCATACTCATGAAACTTCATATAGATACATTCCGTTTAGGAAGAGGAGGAACCCTGTTGCTTTTGGTATCACTAGGTGAAAGGTCAAGGTCACCAGTACATATTACAAGTGATAACTCCAGGGATGTCAACATGTCTTCATATGGACATACACATTGCAAATGACAATTCCGGAAATATTATACCCACACTTATTAAACTTCATAGGCGCATTGTCCGTGTTCACAGGAGGGAGGGAGCCTATTACTTTTGTAGGTCATCAAGGTCACAATGACTGAAACCCAAGACATTTTCCTCAGTGTAACTTGTAACTGTTAGAACTACAATTTTACAGAAATAGTACCCATGTTAAAACAGCAACCTCTATTAAGTTTAATATTAGTAGGTCATATGTCAAAATCACTGTGACCTGATTTCTTTCCAAGCTGTTATTCAAGAATATTTTATCTACAGTCTTACCTATATTTTACCTATAGTGCTCTTCGTTAAACAACATCCTATTGATGTATTGTTTTGTTAGAAGGTCTGAGATAAGGGTCTGAGATAAGGGTTACACTGACCTGACGCTTACATAACCTTTACGAAACGGGCGTATAATGTTCCGTTAGGCGGCGCTCTTGTTAGATTTTTTGTTTAGCTTCTTCGACATTTCATTATACCACATGAATTAAAATAATAACATGCTACAAGACTAAGGTATAATACAAAGTGTCCACAATGTGTAATATGTGTGTGTAGTACCTTTCTTAGCCTATTATATAAGTATATTATAATAAACGCGCTGAAACATTTTTTGTTACTTCCCCTACTTTGTATGACTCCATTTACTATATTGATGTGGTAGAAGAAATCAACATTTGTTGTCAGCACTAGCTACTCCATGGGATATAATACGAATAAGGTGCGTGCATTATTATAATAATAATATGAATTTTAGGCACAGCCTAAGACCGAGCAGAGCTCTTAGTCTTAAAATTAATACTTACACGATATCCGGTCTCATTTTACTCTTAATAATTATTCTATATTGTTATCTGGTTATTAGTATTGTTAAATGACTTACCCATCTTGAATTTCTTGTCAATGACAGCATATCAAATCCTGAAATATTTCTGAATTATACAAGAAATGGTTAGCGTACCAGGGGTCATCCGCCAAGTTATCACTATTGTCTATATGTGTAATAATGATAACTTGCGCATCCATCGCGACGTGCACGCTACCCCTGTTGGATGGACATTGGCTGATTGAAGTTTCATTGAAATGGTCTGAGAAATAAAGCTACATGTTTTTTTACCAAAACTATTGAAAATGTGGATGAATCACATAAACAGTCAACTTAAAAAACACCGAAACATATACGTAAATGAACTGAGTGTTCATAGTTTTGATAATGCGTCATCAAAATCAGCTGACCAAGCAATGGCCAAGACATTTGTAAAGTTAAGTGGATAAAGATTTAAAAAGAAAATCATGTTCCTTGAAAGTAATAAATAGCAGTCAATAAAAAGTAATAGCAGTATTTATGACATAGGAGTATATTTTAGATTTTTGTAATAAATGGTACTAATTAAGAATCCCCTAGATGTACCATCGCTATAAATGGAGAATATTCTACTGTATTTCAAAAATATGGAGTATTTCCTTGTTCAACTCTAAAATTGATATTAATTGAACTACGGTACTAATTTTGGATACACAACTTGTGTTTAATAGTGTTTCTGACATCATAATACAGAGTAAATTCCCTATGTGGCAGAAGCGAATACATAAGCTCTCTCCTCAATTTTAACACCATATATATGTTATATATATCCCTTATTACTGTGTAACAAATTATCTTACTGAAAAAAAAGCAACTAGAACTATGCCATGTGTTTATGCACAGAAATTAATAAGCCTAATAATAATGTAAAGAAAAAAAATACTTTTCAGTATTTATTATTGAACTGGGGTTTTAAGGCGCACCAACACATGTAAAGGTTATATGGCACCTAAAAGGCATGAACATGCCAGGCTCATCTTCCATGTACATCGAGATAAAATATGGAAAATGGGCCTAGAACCTTCTCACCCTGAACTGCAGAGTTGCTGCAAATTCTATCGTAGAAACTCAATTTACGCTGGAGCCACGTTATTGTTTTTCTGCTACTGCTCTTTTGATGCGAGCGAGATAGCACCTGAAACAATGCAGGGATCATGATGAAGACCTTTAATGAACATGAACAAAAAATGATAAAATGAACATGAATTTGGTGGGATTCTACCCCTCTGCCTACCCCTCCAAAGGGATCTGCAGTGGCACTATTCTTTGCCCCGTGACCAAGCGGGGGCACCCGGGAACCACACGGGCCAGTATTTATTTAAAGAAACAGAAAAAACTAAATTAGATAATACACTGTCATTCCTTTTTTATACAATAATATATTTAAAACAGTATACTAGTATGTGTGAGTGTGTCTCTAGACCAAGATCAGCCAATAGTTAATGACCTAATGGTACTGCTATGATGTATTATATGTTCCATTTCGTAGCTTTATAGAATTATAGAAATTATACATGACAATATGACAGTGCATCGAATAGCACGTAACAAAATCAGTAATGTATTTTCATTATTACCTTCTTGCTTCAGGTATTTTTTTTTTTATGTTAATCATGGTATTTTGAACGAATTTATTGTTCTTACATTTACAGTGCAGGCCTACGGTGCTATTGCGTTTGAGTGCCGTTGTTTCTACAGGTCCATTGTTCGGTTTTTTGTATGTATTATGTACAGTTAGCGACTGTCATGTCACCCAACGTTTAACATATTACATGTCATATTTAAAATATAGAAACGATTGTGGGACAAGTTAAAATACCATAACCCAATCATATTTCGACATTTAACCCTTAACCCACTACATATATATGTTGGACTTTTCTGAATTAAGACCATTCCATTTATGTGACAAACGGGTGTTTCGGGAAAATAACTGATCAGCAGCCAGACATTGTAAACCCTGATCGGCCTGCGATGTAACTCGCAGGCTGATATGGGTTTACAATGGACGCCAGGGCTATTACAGTCGTGCTTAACGGATGAATAGTTAATAGTTATAACTCTTTGATCTTTTGAAGTCCCAAGTTTCCATTTCACATTCCGACTCATTGTCAGAGATGTAGTTTTCATTAAAAATGTCCTTTGCAATAGATTTGCATAGGAAGCTGTACCATTTTTTGCAAGTTCATTGTTTGGGTGTACACCATCATACAGACTTTTGTATGATATTTTTGATGTTGTTATTTTACCTTTCCCATTACGACCTCTTTTTTTGATTTACATATGAGTAGGTCTCTATCCCATCTTATAGAATGTTTTTTAAATGTCTCATTTAAATGTGAAATATGATTATTGATGTAGTGTATATCATTTTCTAAGTGGTTTTGTTGTTCTTGGATTTCCTCGTTACTGTATCTGCTAAAATTTAATTTACCCCTGGACTTGTTAAAATCTGAATATTTTGCAAGTGACACAGGGGGTATATGAGCAACTTTGCAGCTAACATGTATAGACTGCATATATTGATAAAGGGTAGATAATTCATCAAGTATGGACTTTGTTTTTCCCTCATGAGAAAGATAATGAATTTCGACTCCGCCAGAATGTGTGATTTTTTCTGTTAAATTACAGATGCCTGCTGCAATTGTTACTGTTATATTATTTTTTATACCGTTGGTGGCATTTTTCATTTTGATTTCAGTTATTTGCCTTTTCACAGCATTAACAATGGCACCAAATTTACCACCTGGAATGGCAAATGTGTGCAAATCACAATCTTTAAGGTCATGATGGCATGATGAGAGGAACTCTTTCAGTCGAGCCCCTCTTGAATCCATTCCAATTATAAGATGATTCATCTGAAAGGGAAAAAAGGTTTTGATTATGAAAACCTTTTTTAATACCGTAATTATTCTTATATGCGCCAATTCTCTTACAATATCCCGACCCGTAATTCTGATCTGAATAGGCTAATTTTTTATATTTGATAATTTGATAATTACTTGGTTAGTGACGTCAGTATTGCCTCCGATATTGTCTACCTCTAACTTTTAAAAATGAATTATATAATTGCTCCTGGCGATTATAAGAATGATTACGGAAGTTGACATGAAAAGGTTTTGTAGTTGACATACCACCAAACACACATCATTTTTGCCAACTGTTGGTTATCACTACTGTCATCATGTATACCCTTGTATAAACACCCCCCACCCCCGTTAAATAATTAGAGAAAAAAAACTTGCCAGTAGTCTGTATTGTAGTCTACTTCAGAAAAATACATACCCCCATGCATTTAAGGTATAATGCAAAAAATAATTAAAAACATTGGCTTTCCTCATATAACCCACACACACACGCACGCGCGCGAGCACACACATATTTGTAAGATGTAAAACGTTTTTGTAAATGGTTAATTATTTTTCGTTTCAAAATTGTGTGCCTTTCTTACATGAACATATTAACAGATGGGTAAATGTCATAAAAATCGGCTAGTAGTTGAAACGTTGAAATTTAATACCCACCATATTCCAATAACATATGAAGTGAAGATTGGTGTGTATCCCTTTTATAAATGGTTACGCGATTGTCATTTCACCCACCGAATACACTGGCATCATGCATATTTTAAATACTGGTAATGTTATTTAGAACTGTTGTTGGAAATGGTTAATTATAGTTCGTTTCAAAACAAGTGCCCTTTTTACATGAAATTATCTAACAGAATGAGTATAAAAGTCTTTAGAATCGGTTAGTAGTTGACATACCAACCACCAGATTCAAATTAGACTTATTCTCACTGTTTTGTAATGCTTCAGGCTCGTTGGTGGTTGTCAAATCAGTTATTCATTCCTCAGTTGGTTTAAGGATGTTTTTGAACCTTTCCTTTGTCTGATTTGTCAACTTAGCAATTCTCTCAATTTCTGTTTTTCTTGCCTGAACAGAAGGGGTATTGGCTCTGTAACAAATCCTGTCTTGATTGACAAGTACGGATGGATGCCAGGCAAAATCTGGGTCTTTGTGGCTTTTTCCAGATGACTTTGCTCTCGATAAAGCGACAAATAGAGCTCCAGGGGTCCGAGATTCGAAGTTTCTAGTCCCAGGGTTGATGACGATGTATCGGCTTATTTCACCTTCTCCAATAGTCATACCTTGGCATCGATGTATTGTCGAGGCCCATCCTAGGCGCAACGGTATTTGTTTTCTGCGACAGCAATGGCAAGGGCAGTCAAGCCTACGCTCAACAGGTACAATAGGTACAATTTTAGGTTGCTCAGGTATAAATGCTGGACCTGTGTAAGATTTGAATTCAACCAAAACTACCTTTGGTAAGCAGTCTGGTGGTTTGTTATTGATGTCATAGAGTATATCCATAACAATTCCACTAGCGCCATTGAAGAGGCCATACGGGACAGATAAGTTGACAGATAGCATGACCTTGGCACTTTTGCACAGAAACAAAGTTGTTTGGAGACCACCAGATTTGTCTGTGCCTGTATTCTTTGAGTGGGGTCCACGACAAACAGAATTTATCTTAGCAATAGGATTGCTAGAATTAGCTTCTAAACGTTTAAGTTTGTTGTGTTGCCACTCCTCTTCATGGGATGGAAAGACAAAAAGACCTTTGTCACTCATGCGATGTAATAGATCACTGCCATGTGAGCGCTGCAGGTTAATCCACTGGAACTGTTGCAGCCATATGGCTTGAGTAGGTGAAGCTTTATATTCCCGTATGGCCATAAGAACATCCCTGAATTTTTGTTCTTCAGAATTTTGTCTTACAATTTTAATAAGTGTGACAGCCTGTTGAAACTCTTGCCATACCAATACGCCATATATAGCTGCTTGTGAGGTGCTTTTGTTTTTGTAAACAGGAGAATCCAACACAGGTGGTAACTGAACATCATCACCAAACAAGATCACAACCGGCAATCCACCCCAAGATTTCTCAGAATTTGAAGCGCCCTTCACCCCATGTTTGCACATAAATTCCATCCAACCAAGAGTGTTCACTCCGATCAGTGATCTTTCATCTACAAGTAAAACTTCAAGGCCTTCGCAGTTGCTTTGGAGTGTTTCACCTATGGAACCGTCTGGTGGGGACATTTCTTTTCCACGTTTCATTGTTGGTATTTTGAAGAAACTGTGAAGTGTTACACCAGATATAAGATTTGCACTGTTACCTGTAGGGTATACAACTTGAACAGATTTGTTTGACTGGAACAAATTCCGAATAGCCTTAACTAGACATTTTATAAGAAATGATTTCCCTGTACCCGCAGTACCACTGACAATCAGACGAAGTGGTTCAAACTCGTTTTTATTGTTGATGTAATTGGAAAGGGTGAGCAGTGCTATATCAAACACAAATTGTTGTTCTATGTTCATTGTGTTCAAGTCAACATCTGGAAAGGTCAGCTCATCATTGGTTTCTTCAAAGGCCTTATTCAGATGGTCCATCCAGTCATGGCATCTCTGCACTGGATAGCTGAGGGACTGCATTGGCCAATCATAATCTGGTCCACCATCATCGTAATGGAAATCTGATGCATCGCAAAAATCTGGGTTTGGTCTTATTAAGTCCATCCATTCTGGTGCTTCATTATCTGCATCTTCTTCTTCAGATGAGCAGCTGTCCTCATCATTGCATACATCTGCATATTGTTTCTTGGCCTTTTCAACGTCGGCTTTTACAAAGTTTGGACAAACGTTTGTGTTCAAACACTCAGTCATTTTGTCAGTCCATGTAGACATTTCATGTTTAACATCTTCTATTTTACGCCAGTTCGGCCAGTGTAGCAAAAGCATTGTTCTGCAGTAATTTTCTTCAAGTTGCCATGATGCTTTCGTAAAAGAGGTTATAACGGGCACTTTACCACGACTGCAAACATATTGATAAAAAGATGATGTATCATCTTCACCACGGTTGATGTATTTGTCCAAAGCTGTGTTTTTTGTTAGAGTTTTCCCAGACTGCTCCAAAACTCTGCAACCAGAAAGGCTTACTGATTGAAAGTTATGACTACTTCTATATAGGGGCAACTAGGATAGTTCATATGACGCTTCCATAGCAGAAACATCTCGTTTGACTGTATTCATCAAAAGGTTTGTGCAAAGTGATTTTCCAGTTGCGACGTTTTCATCTGCACAGTTGACCATGTCATGAAAAAGGTCTGCCATTGCACCTGTTGGCTCATTTCCTTTGCATGCATATCCTGTGATGTATCTTTCAGTTGCAATAATTTCATCTACTGATGGATTATCCGGATCACTCTTTGAAAGAATAACAGAAATGTCTCCATTTGCCCTCCAGCCTTGTGTATGGTATCTTGAATTTTGGACAAGCATGGGATGGTCCCTTGGCATTTCTAAGCGGAGAGAACCATTTCGGTCTTTAACAAATGAAGGAGAGTCACGGATTTGTTTCCCATGATTTTACTTGGTACCAAACTCCATGCGGCATGTCTTCTCAGAAGATTTCTTTGACTTTGGTGTTCGAAGACAGTAGTCAGAACATCTATGTATGTTTACTCTGTTTGACAACATAAGGTAGTCATCTAACAATGTATCTTGTGTTGAACAGGCATCCATCAACAGTTTAAGCAGTGGATTTTTCTCCTCATCTGGAGCTGGTGCAGTGCCCTCTGGTGGTGGCCAAAAATCCCTCTTTGGATTTCCGTTCTCATCTAGTCCAGCAGGGTGCATAGCCGAAAGCCCAATATCTGATGAAGCCCACTTTGCCAAACGCTCTGCACATATTTCATCGGATAGGCCTTCTTCAACAGCTTTGTAGATAAGATTGTGTGGCTCTCTATCTTTCCGCCAACACAGCCCGTGCCAATGGATCATCCCTCTTGATTTTGCAAATTCCTGGCGATACCAGAAGGCATCAACGCCGAACACCGGGCCCATGACCCTTTGAAAATAGGATGTTGTTCGCAAGTCAAAATAATGTGAGATTATATGAGTGTGTTGCTGAAGAACTGGAAATAACTCATTTCTGTCCAGCAGATTGACATCTTTTCCAGTAGTGGCTTTGATATATGACTTTAAGAGTCTATGCAGAGGTTTAAAGTGATATTCTGCACAGCTTGCTGTGGCAAAAAAAGATGGCAAACCCTTTTCTTCATTTATTTTACTGGATAAGTGAACGAAGTTCAAGAGATCTCTGCGTCCAGTATTGTGATGTGCCACGCAAATTGGCACTATAGTATAAAATTTTGTTTGCTATCGACTGGTCGCCAGTTTTTATTTTATCTTTCAAGTCAGAAAGTGTGATATGGTCATCACCTATTTTCTGGTTCATAATAAAACTGCCTTGTTCTAAAGCCCTCTTGCGCATGATCATGTAATGAACGACAAACTTGAAATATGGGTGCTTTGCAAAGCGTCCATCTTCAAACCACAACAAGTGTTCAGCCCATTCAGACATAGATGACACAGTTCGAGGTCGATTAATGTGAAAATCCGTACGGAAAAAGAGTTGGAAATGCAAGAGTAAAAAAATGTTGAGTTGTGAATTCTGATAAAGGAATGTTGCCTCTTGTTGGCCATGGAATGATAAGTGTGCCCTTTTTATCCCGTGTTATTTCAGCATTTCCCCCATTCAAAGTCTCATGTACACGGTTTTTAATTGTTTGCTTAATATTTACTGAGCTATCTGGTAATAGAACACTCGAGTGTGATTCTCCTTCTATATCTCCTGGATCTGTTTGATTTTGAGCTGGACCAAGGTCATTTTGATGGTTTATATCTGCTTGATATTCGACAGTGTGAATATTTGTAATTTCACCATTTTCTGGCAACTTATTTAATCTCTCCTGGCTAATTACAATATCAGAATACACTTTGTTGTTGTTTTTAAGCCACTCCAATGCAGCTTGAACTGTGTATCTTCGAACTTTAAAGTCCTTAGACGTGTCTCCAGAACCTTTTTTTCTGACTTTTATAATATTTATTTCTTCTGGCAGACGAGGAAATAATTTGGCTGGTTCGTTAACTTCCTGGGGAAAGGTGACACAGTGACCTTTGGAGGCAATGCCTCCATGATTGAGCATATGTACATTGATACAAGGTGATATTCTAGCTATTAACTGCTGTTCAATCACTGAAGAGGCACCTTTCCTGGGTTCATATTGTTTTCCAGAGAGAATAGTTTTGTATCCGACATATCTTTTTGGCAGCGACTACAAATAGTTTCATTGAACATTTTCATTTCAATTTTTCTTTCTAGACAAATGTCACATTTAGAAAAATTGTACGACATTTGTTCAATTTCAAAGGCACGTATAGCATCCATAGCATGGTTGAATTTTTCATCCTTCTGTAATGGCGCAGCTTCTGGTATGTCATTTACAACTATTTGATGTTTTTTGGTAATATACCTGATTTTTCGTTTATTTCTCATTTCCCTTTTCTTTGATTCTGATTGTGTTTCGTTTTCAAGAGATTTTTCATAATTGATTCCTAGTTTCCTACATAAAGATTGGATGTCATTGGTTAAATTAGCATTGGGATTTGAGTCCTTATTTGGTTCAGTATAATTTTCTGAAGTATGTTTGCTCTTTTTGCCATGTGTGTTTTCGGTGGGTGATTTTCGCTTTTTACTTTTACTACTATCAGCGTCATAGTTTGATTGATCAAAATTATCGATCACTCTTAGAACTTGAAAATGTTCATTGCTCAAAAGCAAGTCAATGGTTGTACATGAAAATTCTGCTTCATTGGTTGAAAAAGAATACATGTGATATTGCTCTGCACCATTTTGAAGTGTAAAAATCATGTGTACATTGATGTTGTAGCCTAAAACGGTAGATGCGGTTTCAATCTCACAAGATGTGGCCCACCCATGACCATGTATCATTTCCCTCTCATATTGAAGTTTAGTCATGTCAGGACTGTGGTAAATTTGGACCAGTTCCTGCATGTCATCCCAGTTATCAGCAATATGAGAGCATATATCTCTCCTATATTGTCTGGACATATTTAGTGTTCCAGTGATACTTAGACTTAGGCAATGAAAAAAGCAGTCACCATCACCGGGCACATTGTATTTGTTGAATGGAGCATTGTCAATATAGGTGGGACAAGCTTGAAGGGATGATAAATCTGATAGGGGGTTTGGTATATGAGGATTGAAGTAACTGTGATCTTGGTGCATGCTACAATTTTCAGTGTCATTGGACTGTTTCTGTGGTTTTGCGTAGCAATGTTCAGATGCCATTGCTAGCCTAAAGAGAGCTGAACTCAGGTGGAAGCTTGGACTATTATTAAACAGAAAAACAGTGTTGCTCTGACTTACACTGAATTCAACCTGAATTCAAGAAATAGATATTTCTATACGCAAATTAAAATAGATTCTGACGGTTTTGACAGCTCTCTGTTTACCAACAAAACGCAGACGACACAATTACGTCACACATTCAGGTCGTGATCCCGAAAAATGACGGGATTGGTCGAGTTTTCACGATTGTATTTTTCTTTACTGAAAATGGAGATATAAACATTGATTTAATGAAGGTTAGTTTAATTTTGACAATCAATAACAAATAATAAAACAATTGCTAACATTTTTTTAATGCATTTCATAAATATCGCTTCATTCGTAACTACGCGTCAATATCCCGAAGAATGACGGGATTAGCCGAGCTAGTACGAATACTCCGAATAAGCTTTTATCAAACTATGAAAAGAGACAATCGTCCAAGTGAGACAGACTGATCCCCCGGATGATTTGAGGAAAAAATCCGAAATTGCCGAACACAATTTCATCAATGGCGGCGCTTCCGGTGCGACACAGTTTTTTTGCTCAGCCAGGTACGATTTCAAAACTTGCAACATGTGTTACCATTAGCCGATCATCGTCGGCCGGCTGCGCCGGCCGAGCTCTGCTCGGTATTACTTGGAACGAGTTGTTTTGGCAAAGGAAGACGAGCTTGCGAGTCGTCCTGCGCCAAAACAACGAGTTCCAAGTAATATTTAGCCATACAAATTCAATAACCTTTTTATTGTATACTTTCATATTGTTTTTGATCAATGTTAATTGTATGACTATTACTTTTCATTGTATTTGTGTTATTTTGTATAACTTTTGATGGAATGCCTATCTTGCTATTCAGTTTCATTTTGTGTGGATGATTATTTTGCGCGAAAACGACGTCGACGTCGGATGACGTCATTAAAAACATCAAGGGATTATGTGAAGTTTGTTTACCATTCGATAACGTTAAAATCAGTGGGTGAGTGACCATTTGAATTATTTTATCAATTTTTGCCATAAATGGTTGTAAAAAACTCGTATTTTTTTGTTGACACTATAGGAAGGATTCCGTTATTTTTATTTGAAAGTAGTTCCTTATTTCTATTTTGCGGCTCTTAGCAAGCACGAGCAAAAGTTCCCGTGCAATATCAATGCGTGCAATATCGTAGAATATTGCACGCTTAGCTCAATGCAAACTAAACGGGACAATATGAAAGTATACAATAACATGGATATACAGGTGTATGTAGATGTATGAATATATGTAAACAAAATTTGCTTTGAACTATTCTAACAATTAATTTTAATGATTGAACAAATGCAAGTTAAGAGAAAAACTAACGGGACGCCGTGAGTATTTAAAATATCAAGATTGCCGTGTGTCCCTTTATAAGGATTAATACTAGTTGCAGATTTTAATGTAGAAAGAAACTGTACCGCATATAAATGTTAAAAAACAAGACAAATATTTAGTTTAGTTAGTAGTATTATAATAATGAACGTTAAAATGGAACCGAGCGAGACGAGAACGCACCTTATTCATATTATATCTGTGGAGGAGCTAGAGCTGACAACAAATGTTGTTTTCTTCTATTATAATATACTTTTACACATTTAGTAAAATAGTGAAGGAAATTGAAATCTCAATTTTTTATTTAATTATATGCAAACCGTTTTTAAAGTCAAATTGACGCAGAATAACTAGATCGAGGAGCAAATGTACATGTGTGAATAAAACTCAAGATTACCATGTGTCGCATTAAATATTCTATTAGGTATTCCAGCCCTATCTAAGAGGAAACGCTATTGAATACACATAGTTTATGCTGGTTCACAGATAATTGGCTTTTTTCACACTGAAAATCGATATGGTTTTCTAGGTAAAAAGGAGGAAACACGTCTCTTTAATTTTCGCGGAATTCCGAAAAAAAGACGAGGAATAAAGTAATAATTCCGGTCTTCATAGTAATGGACAGAGGTTTTAATAAAAAATAATTCGGACTTCGGAAAAAAATAACAAAGAATTTCCATGGACAAATTCATTTTCCGATTTCTTTGGACAAAATTGTCAAAATATGTATTTTTTCAGACGTCAGCATTTCTTCGGAAAATATTTGAGCATCAGTAATAGTTCGGAAAATATTCGGACATTCGAATTTCCTACGGAAAATATTCGGACATTGGTAATACTTTCTAAACATATGCGGACATTGGCATTTCCTTCGGAAAATATTCGGCCTTCAGCATTTCTTTTGGCATATATTCGGACATTGGTATTACTTTCGGAAAATATTCGGACATCCGCATTTCTTCAGAAAATATTGTGCAGAAATAATCTTTAAAATTAAAAAAACAATTAAAATTTATTTTTGAATAAAGAAAAGCGGAACAAATTCCACTTCTTACTAATCGTTCTTTCCTCTTATTGGACGTGAGTATCCGATTTCTGATTTTCTTTGACAAAATTTCGATTTTTTATTTGGTTCAGAAAATATTCTGATTTAATTTGTGTTACCGTAGAAAAAATATCGCATTTGTGTTGTTGAAATTATCCCAATTGCTGCTTGATTTTCGGAACAATATGATTTTCTTTGGAAAATTGTTCGCTTTCAAATTTCTGCAGAAGAAAATCTATTAATTATATTAGTCACGCATATTTACAAAAGGTTCATATGGCCTGCTGCAAATGTATATAATGTATTATTTCAATTTGTACTGCTACAGTAAAAATTAACCTTGCAACTGCCAGTTTTTAAATAACATTTCCTACATTAGGCGAACGTGTTTGTGTCCGAAATGGCCACACTATTTAAAATGACATGTCATTAACTCCCTTTATTGATTGATGGCGTGTTATGTCGGACCGACAGTGGCACGATGCAAGGTATCAATTGACGAAAACTACGTCGGCCTGACGTCAGCCCGAGATATTATAACCGACATAAGAAGAAATGTGCTCTTTGTGGTATATTCATTAAGATTAATACAGCATAGGCCCGAGATAGGCATGCTGACTGGTTCATGCTTTTTAACGTTGAGTTTCTAAATCAATTAGTTTTCAGGTTATGTTATTAACTCTAAATGTAATTCGTTTATAATGTATTATGTTTGGAAATTTGCCATTGTCACTTCAACACTCTTGAAAAAACAGTTTTCTATGAAATAATTCGAGACACTACGTGGGGTGGAGGGTCATAGCGATTTATGACTGCCTATTAAAGTAGACAGATCTAATGAGAATGCCATAAAACCATAAGAGGAAAGCAATTAACACAGTAGATTGTGCTTTAATGAGCGGAGGCGATTCAGCTACCCCACTGAGCATTATTTATTATTCCTTATCAGTACGTGTTACGTAACACTAATTACCTACCTATTACATGCTATGTTTCGGGCATGGTGAGGAGGGTAGTGTGTGTGTGTGTATGGGGTTAGGGTAATTATCTTGGCCTGTAAGCCAACGTCATCCTGTAATAATCCCATTCTCCATTTACATTTCATCAGGGTTCTTTTACACCCCATTATAACTCGAGGTCGGGAACCGCACCGCCAGCAACACCCCATTATAACTCAAGGCCGAGAACCGCACCGCCAGCAGTTTTTGTCAATAGGCTGAGGATTCCCGGTTGTGCGGAGGCGTTCGATAAATGATGCTCGAATTCATTTAAGTGTTCCCGACAATGAACGATTCACATGAATTATATTCATTTCTTATATATTCTATTGCATTTCATTAATTTCCTTATCCATTATAAATGCTTTTAAAACCAACGTTTTCCCTCTAATCAACCGTTCGACCTTAAGTTTCCTGATCGATATCAATGATACATTTGTTTGAGACGCCTACTAAATTTGCCTCGCACATATTCGCTTGTTGCGGACATATTCGACACTTACGTATGATCCAATAAGTCAGCGGACACATTGGCACATTGCGGACATATTGGTCCCCTATGAAAGATATATATCAGTAATAAGATATATAAATATAAACACCGCTGTTTCATAATATATCAAGTATAAAGTCGTTAAACAACTAACATGTGTTGCCTTGTGTATGGCCAACCTGTTTTAGAAAATATTAAGTAGTTTTGTTTTCAGTATTCTTTGTTATTTCTTAAAAAAATCATTATAAACCAACAAATAAACCAAAATGCTGAAAAGACTAAGGCATAATTCGAAGTGTCCACAATGTTTAATATGTGGGTATAGTGCCGTTGTTGGCCTATAATATTTATGATAAACACCTGAAAACAATTGTTGTTGTTACTTCCGCTATTATGTATGACTCCATTTACTTTAGGTTACATTGCACCATTGATTTTCCTTCTTTGTTTTATATGGGACGAATGTATATCAAGAGATAAAAAAATGCGCATTTTAAAACACATATCAATCAAACGATCGAGCGTGCGCCAATATAAAAATGCAATAAAAACAGGGGGTCATGTATCATGTAAGAAAAAGCCAATCTGTTGAATGACGTCACGTTCTATTTTGACACGTCACAGATAGATTAACCCCATTTCTACTTTCGCTTTACTGTCTATGTCAATTATAATTAAATATCTCAAACAAACACTAATCAATGTTCACAATACATCATTTTGCTGAATTATAGGTAATAATAACAAAAAGCAATCAAAAGTATGCATTTTGTATCACTAGTAAGGCAGGGAAACGATTTTCATAAGGCACTATTTGACTATACACCACGGAAGCACAAACGCAATGGTGCAATGTAACCTATATTGCAACTTTTTGATCTTAAGGTGTACCGGAAATATAACAAATCACATTGAGTCCTGTACAATATTTTCCAAGCAGAGACCTTCCTCTCTAGAAAACTGCTGAAAATTGTAGGGGTGATGTGGATATAAGAAAAGAAAATTTGATCTTTGTTGACACCGCGAACAAACTGCATTCATTCGGCACCTGTTACATGTGTTCTACTTTCACTTTCAAAACGTCAAGTTGATAAATAAAATCATCATACAGCCATGTAAATTGTTCTTAGCTCTCACAAACAAGTCTATAAAGTCATTCAGCAAGAAAAACAGGACTTAAATACTCACAAAATGCCTTTTATCACCAAAAAGGTTAGGGATTATATATTAGGGAACTCCTTACACCAGGCATGAATACCACAGTGATTTACTTCCTGTATGCCTATAAGAAACCCTAATTGAGAGTGAATTTTAAAAGCCACTATTCTGGCAAAGCCTAGAAGATAACGCTTAAAAAAAACATACATTTTGGCGAATCGTCTGAGTATTGATCAATATATGGGCGTTTCAAAAATGTACAGCGCAGTCGACAGCGATAAAAAAGAACTTAACAATTTTCACAGTTTTTGCTTTCTTTAACTGTTATATAAAATGACATTGGGCATATCTATATACTTGGTCTAATGTATAAAATGCTTAAAAGAGTCCGTAAAGATGAAGAAATCAAGATGTTTAGTTCCCAAAAGTGCTATATAAATGTAAATATGCTGATTTTCATGCCAAAATCTGATTTACAAGGCAATTTGGTGCATTTGTGGCCTCATACCTTAATTTGGTGGCACTACATGCGTAAATAAACATCCTTATTAATCATAAATGCAAGTCTGGTACTAGCTTTGTGATTAAAAGTTATGTTTCTATGACAGGACAGCATACTTTGCCTAGACTACTCTCTGACATTTTCTCAGAAAGTCCAAATTTAGGGGAAGGATTTGGTTGTGCTACACCTATACAACTATACGTTTGCAAATTATAATGCTGAATTATCATTGCAAATGCAAATATCTACATTTTAACAACACACAAGCCTAGTTTTATTGAAACTTGTCTCTCCAAGTCATCCTTTAAAGACTTCAAAAATCTGAAACTACAAATTACAAATTTCCGAGACAAAAAAAACATGCGAAAAAATTCAAAACGAGTTTTAAAACACCGTGACGTATTTTTTGTCGGAGCTATAGTCACTCCGAAAAGTAAAATGTTGTTTAGGTAAGCATCCAAAAGAAAATAAAAATTCACATTACGCCGCCTTATACCGGACATATTCACTTACATATTCTTAGTCATGAGACCTTCCTCTCTAGAAAACTGCTGAGAATAGTAGGGGTCATATGGCATATAAGAAAATAAAATTCTGATCTTTGTTGACAACGCAAACAAACTACATTCATTCGGCACCTGTTACATGTGTTCTACTTTCACTTTCAAAACTTTCAATTTGATAAATAAAATCATCATACAGCCATGCAAATTGTTCTTAGCTCTCACAAACAAGTCTTTAAAGCCATTTCAGCAAGAGAAACAAGACTTAAATACTCAAAAATGCCTTTTATCGCCAATAAATTTTAGGGATTATATATTTGTGAACTCCTTTCGACTACACCAGGCATTAATACCAGGCATTAATAAAACAACACTGTTGTGGTAAGAAAACAGAAGATGTCAGCACTAGGTGTTCCACAGGATATGATAGGGAAAGGGTGCTGTCACCAGGCCTGCCAAATCTTCTGATGAATTCCGGATTCTCCGAAATTTCATCAAATCTAATTTAAAACAAAAATGTTCATAATTTAGCTGGTTTATTTTTATAGTTTATCAGTTTTTTGCTGCATTGGTCTTGTTACGCTTCATAGTCAGCGATACAAAGGAGAGTATTTGCACGTGTCAAATCAATGGAGATAATCACTGTGAGCAATGTTTGTATCTTGTATATTACTACGGAAACCAAATGTAACATAATTTATATATAATCACACCTAAGAAAATAATTAGTTCCTTCAGTGACATAACAACCGTTTAAGCAAAATACATCTGGCTTCTTTGATTGATTCTCCTAACTGAAATAGCAAGTATCAGGAGCTATGTTATATCACTTTGCGCAAGATTATTACACTTTGCTTAAGAGTTATGAAGACGTTGTATTTACATTGAACATCATCTTCGTAAAATAGTATACGTACTTCCATGAAAGAGCAGTTGTGATATAAATTAAACCAAGTATTTCTAATCTGATTGTCAATTACTCCTTAAACCTTAAAATAGACTGTGTTCATGTTGAAGTATGGTAATCTATTATTTCCTTTAGCTATCAACGAATGCATAAGGATTAATTGCATAAATAAATTAAATGTGTCCCTAATGTTTTTTGTTTTTATTGTGTGAAAATCAAGTTATAGTACGCTCAAATGTCTTCGCATGCTTTAAATCTTCAGTTTTAGTCTCGGGAGTTTTGGCAGCCCTGTTTCGCGGATCTCTTTTAGCTTATTAATGTAAACTGTAGTTGTTTTTATCATTTAAAAAAAATCCAAAAAGTTCCTTTTTATTATAAAATCTACAAGAAGTATTGACAACACTATTTGTCCTGTTATATTTAATATAGGGATTATATCCATATTCTAAGAAGTTATACTATTGAATACACATGTGCTGGTTCACAGAACTGTTCGATTAAAAACTACCTATTCAAATATGCTCAAGTATTCATATACAAATATATGGACTCATTATCACCGAAGTAAACATGTTTGAACCTTGAACAACCGATTTCATTGAGAATGTAATGTTACAAAATGTTATATTAGATATAATACCAAAGCCAATATACAGATGTTTTAACTTTGCAGATAACTAAAACGGCCATTCAGGACAGGTATGTGCAGCACCGTGTATGAAAATATTAACAAAGCGAGTATGTGCAACCGTGCATGAGAGGAATACAAAACAGGCTTCATGGTATTCATGGTTTGGTGCGGTGAATCTGTCATGGGTGTAACAAGATATAAATGTGCTGAGACATTCTTATATGGCACGATTCAAATGTACAACGGTGACAGCACTATTTGTCCTGTTATATTTAATATATTTCTAAAAAGATATACTATTGAATACACATATGCTGGTTCACAGGACTGTTCGATTAAAAACTACCTCTTCAAATATGCTCAGGTATTTAAATACAAATATATGGACTCATTATCACCGAAGAAAACATGTTTGAACCTTGAACAACCGATTTCATTGAGAATGTAATGTTTACAAAATGTTATATTAGATATAATACCAAAGCTAATATACATGTTTTAACTTTGCAGATAACTAAAACGGCCGTTCAGGACAAGTGTGTGCAGCAATTTCAAGTGTGCGATGGGCTGTCACTAACATTAACTTGAGTATACATGCATCATAATATCTACTGGTGAGAAGCCATTGACCTGTCAGTTGTAGAAAGCTATAAGTATAAACATAGACATGGAACTGCATAGTGATGAGAAGGCATTTAAGTGTCAGGAGTGTGATAAGAGATTCGCACGATCATCTGATCTCAGCAGACACGTGCGGATACATACGGGTGATAAACCAGTTAAGTGTCAGGTGTGTAATGAGAGGTTCAACCAATCATCAAACCTCAACATACACATGCGGATACATACGGGTGATAAGCCATTTAAGTGTCAGGTGTGTGGTAAGAGATTCACCCACTCATTATCGCTTAAAACACACATGAACATACATACAGGTGAGAAGCCATTTAAGTGTAAGGTGTGTGATATGAGATTCGCCCAATCTTCATCGCTTAAAAGACACATGCACATACATACAGGTGAGAAGCCATTTAAGTGTCAGGTGTGTGATAAGCGATTCACCCAATCATCACACCTCATCGCACACAAGCGAATACATACGGAGGAAAAGCCATTTAAGTGTCAGGAATGTGATAAGAGATTCGCACAATCATCTGATCTCAGCACACACGTGCGGATACATACGGGTGATAAACCATTTAAGTGTCAGGTGTGTAATGAGAGGTTCACCCAATCATCACACCTCAGCAGACACATGCGGAAACATACGGGCGATAAGCCATTTAAGTGTCAGGTGTGTGATATGAGATTCGTCCAATCATCATCGTTTAAAATACACGTGAACATACATACAGGTGAGAAGCCATTTAAGTGTCAGGAGTGTGATATGAGGTTCACCCAATCATCATCGCTTAAAACACACATAAACATACATACAGGTGAAAAGCCATTTAAGTGTCACAGGTGTGATATGAGATTCATCCGATCATCATCGCTTAAAACCCACATGAACATACATAGAGATGAGAAGCCATTTAAGTGTCAGATGTGTGATAAGGGATTCATCCAATCATCAAACCTCAGCGTACACATGCGGACACATACGGGTGAGCAGCCATTTAAGTGTCAGGTGTGTGATTTGAGGTTCACCCGATCATCATACCTCAGCATACACATGCGGATACATACGGGTGATAAGCCATTTAAGTGTCAGGTGTGTGATATGAGATTCGCCCAATCATCATCGCTTAAAAGACACATGAACATACATATAGGTTAGAAGCCATTTAAGTGTCAGATGTGTGATAAAGGATTCGTCCAATCATCAAATCTCAGCGTACACATGCGAACACATACGGGTGAGCAGCCGTTTAAGTGTCAGGTGTGTGCTATGAGATTCATACAATTAGCAAATCTCAACAATCATAGGAAAAAACATACAGAAGAAAAGCCATATATGTGTAAAGTATGAGATTCGCACACACATCAGCGCTGAGCAGACATACGAAGATAGACACGGGTGAGAGGCCGTATAAGTGTCAGGTGTGTGATATGAGATTCAAACACTCATCCAGTCTAAACACACATATGCAGAAACATAATAGTTAGACGCCGTTTAATTGCCGTTTGTATGATAGTTGTTCGTACAACACTTACATTACAACATACACGTGTGGATACTGTTAATATACTGACAAGACGCCGTGTAAGTCAGGTATTCGATTAACGGATTACCAGCGTCATTCATTCTAGAGACGCACATGTGCTACATATATTTTTAGAAATTATTTAATTATCAAGTCTATGTATCAAACGTAACACATAATCATCAATTGTTAACACATACATGTGGACAATACCTAAGTAATTAGGCTCTTTACATAATAGTAATATAGTCGTCATGTAACAAAGCCGGGTCTATGAGTCTATCTATGTGATCCGTTAAGGCGGGAGAAGATTCATCTGTAATTTGTATAGCAAGACATTTACACAATCATCACATCTGAAAAAACATACACTCCCGATTTTGCCACATATATTTCTTATACGATTGTCATAGAATACCTATTTGACCGTAGCAGTCCAATAGGCACCAATGGTGCCTGGAGGTGCCTGGATATCTTAGAATCAGCACCAGACCCTAGACATACCAACAAACGTATATATACACACATCTACCTATGGAGGTCATACTGATCATATTATTTTGCACTTGGGATACAATTTTAATTTTTCTTATTTTAAATGTTGGAGTTATCATGGTGTTTGGTATTTAAAAATGTTCTTGCAATGAACACAATTGTATAAATAATTAAAAATAAGGTTCCACGAAACAAATTACACTTGGCTAAATTACTTGTTCAAGTGGTACGTCCTTTGACATAAAATAAAAATGTCACTTTTGATAGTAGTACAGTACAGCTCACGCGAATCCCACACTTTACTCGATTCGCCGAGTTTGGTCGTATCGAGTGCCGCGCGGATCTACGCGAAGTCAGTGTTTGGACTCGGCGAATCCACGCGGCGAAAGTACGCCATTGTCGAGTCACTCATCCGAGTGATCAAACACTCCGAGTGACTCCGCGTAGAATCCAATTATAACCATGAGAGCACACCTGTGATGATTTTTTATTGGAAATAAAAAGAAATCTGAATTTTCCGACAACTTTTCAACTTCTCCGACAGCACGCTTGAAAAATCAATCAGTCGCCAGAAAAAGTACAAACAATGCGACGCCGAGTGAATTTTTTTTGTGCAAGGTTGACACGACTGATAAATAAAATGAATAAATTTCAAAACAAATACGTATTTCAAACTTTTAATGCATTTAGTCACAAGTTTTGTTCGTTTCTGTTGTCCAAAAGTCACAGTCTTCAACCGACATAAATACCCATAATGCTTGGCCATGTATGTACCTTTTAACAAGGCGGCACTAACAACGGGTTTAAGACTCAGAATTCTTTAAAAAAATTCTGACTAAAAAACCCATCGATGTATTAATAATAAACAGCAGAATAGTATAAATTTGTTACAAATAACGATTATTTAAAAATATAATTATAATTTCCAGTATAATAATCACTGATTGAATTTAATGTTGTCGCCGCGAAGCCGGTAATAGGAACCACAATATAACTGTCGTGACCAAGTATACATAATCCGGGCATTCGAATTTTTCCGCATCCGCTTTTCCAAAACAAAAGTAAAATTGTCTTCTGCTTCAATTTTTTCTAAAGATATTGAATAATTATGCAATAAAATGACTGCAATTAGAAAAAGTTGCACATTTTACCTGTGCCGAGAAGCTTTTCCCACTCCGAGTAGTTTTATCATCTAAACTCTGCGTAATTACGCGATTTGTAAATTCCTCACTCGGCGTGAAAGAATAAAGTGTGGGGTTCGCGTGAGCTGTACTGTAAGTAACTGGAAATAATAAAATGCTGTATAAAGTCTAAGTTTTGCGATGCTGTTTTGGCTAACAGAGTCTTCAGATACAGCAGATCAGAATGAAAAGTTTGTTGTGATGTTCTGTAAATAAAGAAACGGCAAATCTGAATTTAAAAGATTGTGGTGATGTTACGGCGTGCAATAAAAAAAAATCGGATTGGTAAAATGTGTCGCAATGTTGTGGCGAACAAAAAACATGCAAGTAAGTTTGTGGGGATGTTATGGTGTACGTTGCAAATAAATAAATGTTTCTGGCGAATGTATAGCTTTTTGGCGAGTTGGCGGCAAATTCGACAAAGATTACCATAATGTTTGCGGCAACATCACCGCTGGTGGCGAACATTGGCGAACAATTAAGAATTGTTATGGTGAACAAAATTGTTCGCTGCAAGCTTGCTGCAAACCTCATTTGGTAAGGAGGGTGTTTATGGACCAGGCAATGTTTATCTGGACATTGGGAATGGTGCAAAATGGCATGGGACAGGTACTTTTTTTGTCGCTACAAACCATGGGACGATACCTTTTTTTCATTTGCTTGCCATGGGACGTACATTTTTTTTTATATAACATTTTTATACATTTTTATTTGCACCGGACCCAACCCCCGATAAATATTGCATGGTCCCTTATTGGCAAAGAACGGCACTATTCACAAATATTAAATATTGTGGACACTTCGTATTATACCTTATTATTTTTAGCATTTTGATTTATTTGTTAGTGTTATAATGAAATATTTAAGAAGCAAGAATGGAAACTGGAAACAAAACTACTTAATCGTTTCTAAAACAGGTTGGCCTTACACAAGGCAACACCTGATAGTTGGTTAAGACTTTATACTTGATATATTATGAAACAGCGGTGTTTATGTTCATATATTTTATAATTGATATGTATCATGTGTAAGGGGGCAATATGTCCGCAAAGTGCAAATGTGTCCGCGGACTTATTGGATCACACGTAGGTGTCGAATATGTACGCAACAAGCGAATGCGTCTGAGGCAAATTTAGCAGACGTCTCAAAACAAATTTATCATTGATATCGATCAGTAAAGGTCGAACGGTAGATTAGAGAGAAAACTGAGAAAAATCAGACCCTCTATTACTCTATATTACTCTACGATACTCTACGCTATAAGCGAAGCGTATCAAGAGTATCAAAGTGTAATTAGGATTTGATGTTAAGGAGATTGATAAAATATAAATCTACTTATTATAACACTATTATAGCTTGACGACAACTATAACTTATTCGTGTTGTAATTATTTAAATGTTGAAGTTTGAACTCTGAAGTCTGAAGTATGAACACTGAAGTATGAACTTTGATGTGTGAAGTGTGGAGTTCGAAGTCTGAACTCTGAAGTATGAAATATGAACTCTGAAATCTGAACTCTCAAGTCTGAACTCTGAACTCTGAATTCTAAAGTTTGAAGTGTGAAGTGTGAAGTATGAACTCTAAAGAATAGAACAGAACAGAACATATATTTTATTTAACTTGTACGTACGTACATCGTTATATATACATACATAAATTTTCATGCATAATAAGTCGAGTAATTTAGACAAAAATACAATTGCTATGATCAACATTAATATTAAATAACTGATACATGAGAATGAAAATACAAAAGAGCTAAACATTGTTTAATTAATCATACAGCTAAAGCTGTACTAATATATTTAGCTAACTTAATAACAATATTCTTATCCTGTGTCTGCATTAATTCTAAGAATTTAAACATACTAGGTCTATTATAATAATATTTTTTAATATAAATTGTCCGGATTATTGTGTAACAAGGACAAATCAAAATAAAAGGGCATTCATCTTCCAAATCAATACTGTGGCAGCATTGACAATATCTTTCATGTCTAGGTATTCTATTACGAGAGTATCTACCGGTCTGTATTCTTAACGAATGTGCTGATATTCTGAATTTTGTCAAATATGGTCTGAGATTACATGGTAAAATATCAAGGTATGATTCATAATTAAAACTCAATTTACAATTATTATATAATTCAAGTACATCACTTGATTCCTTATCTACAAACCATCGTTGTATAAAACAATCAACAACTCTTTGTCTAAACGTATTTATAATGTATTTAGCATTAACAGAATTTGGGTCATTCCAAACATCTGTAAAACCATATTCGTTTAACATATTTTTTACATTCGATGCCCATTTTTTATAACCATTTTCACAATATTTTAGTTTCGATGTGTAAATGCTTTTAAGTATTATGTTATATGTTTTCAATAATTTAAACGAGTATTTAAGTATTCTTACATAACGCGTTATAAATAAAGGATATCTTCCTAATTCACCATATACTCCTGATGTAAGAACTATTTCTTACTTTTAACCCCGTGTGGTTGCCGGGGTAGAATACAACCACTGCAAACACACCGTCACATGCAGAGGGGTAGGATCCCCCCATTCATATTCATTTTGTCATTTTTTGTTCATGTTCATTAAAGGTCTTCATCATGACCCCTGCATTGTTTCAGGTGCCATCTCGCTCACATCACTAAGAGCAGTGGCAGAAAAACAATAAACGTGGCTCCAGCGTAAATGGAGTTTTTACGATAGAATTTGCAGCAACTCTGCAGTTCAGGGTGAGAAGGTTCTAGGCCCATTTTCCATATTTTATCTCGATGTACATGGAAGATGAGCCTGGCATGTTCATGCCTGTTAGGCGCCATATAACCTGTAATGTGTTGGTGCGCCTTAAAACCCCAATTCAATTCAATTCTTACTTTTAAAATTTGTTTACAAAATTTTAAATGTATTCTTTCGATTTGCTTTGATTTCGTATATCCCCAAATTTCAGAAGAATAATTTAAAATAGACCCCACAAATGAATCAAATAGTTGACATAATACTTTTGGTTTCAACCTTATTTTTCTACAGTTTACTAAGAGAACCTTTAATGCTTTCAAAGATTTTCCAATAAGTTGTTCTTGGTTCAGAGCAAAATTTCCAGTATAATTAAAAACTGTACCTAAATAGTTGAAATCATTTACTACCTATATATTCTCTCCATTATAATGCCAAGATTCATTGTTTAATAAACCACCTCTTTTTCTAAAAACCATAATCTTTGTTTTAACAGTATTCACCTCTAATCCCCATTTGTTACAATAGTCATAAAGTAAATTAATATATATTTTTTTTATTCTTCAGATGATTTCCCCATGATAACCATATCGTCCGCAAATAATAGTAATATAAGTACAATATCATCAATTTCTAAACCAGTAATAATATCATTTTGTAAATATAGTTCTAGGTCCTCAATTAAAAGAGAAAACAATATCGGCGAGTTTATCTCCCCTTGCCTTAACCCAATCGCATATTCGAAAAAATCTGAATAATTTTCACATTGTCTTACACATGATTTTATTTTTCAAACATATCTTTTATTATTCTTAGTAATTTACCCTGTATCCCCATTTTGTAAAGTTTCAACCACAATGCGTTTCTATAAATTGTATCAAAACATTCCTTCAGATCAACAAACACACAGTCTTTTCTTATCATTCAGATATTTTTGAACAGTATTTAGTAAGACAAACAATGCATCAGTGGTTGAGCGCCCTTTCCTGAATCCAAATTGCGCATCAGATAAAACATGGTTATTATCACAAAAGGTCACAATTCTTTTATTTAATATTGTGGTAAAGAGTTTAGATAAACAACTTAATAAAGTGATACCCCTATAGTTATTAACATTATTAAAATCTCCCTTTTTATGCAATGGGATAATTATACCTTCAGTCCACCTTTCTGGGAAATATCCAGAATCAAATATAATATTAAAAATGTCACACAAGATAAAATATCAATGCTTTCAATTAAATATTCATTCATTATATAATCACTTCCTATAGCTTTTTCTTTTTTCAGATTTTTAACTGCATCTAATATTTCTTGTACAGTTATGGGCTTGTCAAAGTTCCTCAAAATTACAATCTAAATCGTCAAAGTTATTGCAAAAATCGTCGGCTTTATCATTTTTACATTGGAAAATATCGTTACCTAATTCTGAAAAATATTTCGTAAACTCATCAAGCGGGATTTCATTTTGACTCTGTTTATTTTTTCTTTTAAAATATTTCCAAAATTCCTTAGGTTTCGCCCGTTTTAGATGTTGAATGTCGCATAGTTTTTTTTAATTCAAACTGATTTCTTTTTTTACGACAAATAAGTTTATATGTCTTCTTTAATTTGCAAAACTGTTCCCTACAATAACTGGTATTTAGCCGATTAAATACACGTAATGCTTCTAATTGACACCTTCTAGCCTGCTGGCATTCTGAATCAATCTATTTGTTGAATACGTTTTTAAAAATAGTGAATCTGCCACCTCTCGTACTATACTTGTGAAATTATTTAACAAAGAATTTACATCGTTTCTATTATCTGTCACGATATTGAATATCAGATTATTAAACTGTGGAAGCTTTGTAATTAAACCCGCTCTGAATTCATGTCTGTGTTCATTGTTCCACTTTACATTGACGCTGTTTTTAACATCGTTCTCGTCAACAATAGTATTACAGTTAAGTGAGAATTTAATCGGTGCATGGTCACTCCATTCATTAAATGATTGAATACAAAAGTCATATAATCGTGAGAAGTCGCATTCTCTAGCTAACAATATGTCAATCACGGACGCGCCCTGAGTGCTTGCAAAAGTATACATACCACAGTTATAATCGCTCCCAAAACGACCATTTACTATACGAAAACATGTAGATTTACATAAGTCAAGTAACTTTACACCAAAACTGTTGCAAACATTATCACATGGGTATATCGGGAGTGTAATCGTCGTCATCAATTTGTCTGTTATACGTGTCACAAGTAATAAATCTTTTTTTTTTGCCGACCCTACTGTTCCAATCAACCACAATATACACGGCATCTAAATTCTCAAAATCATATATATCACTTTGAAGTGTATCAAATAAATCAACAGTGGCTAAATTATAAGCTGGAGAGTCTTCACCCCATATATAAACGCCACAGATATATACATCTTTATCAAAATGAAAAAAGGTATGGTTAAGTTTAAGCCAAATAATCGTATCATGATGTGTACGAATAATTTCAACACCCTCTTTCAAGTTTTGTTTATAATATTATACAATTCCACCGCTACACCTCTTCGCATTACGATTTTGAAATTTACGGTAAAAATTATGAGCAACATAAGTTCACATCACTATCTTTGTGCGTCCACGATTCATATAGAAAAACAAAATGGTTTTCCGTAATTAAATCCACAAATTCAGGAGAGTTCTTTTTCACACTGGTAAGGGCGTTCACATTCCAGGATAGAATGTTTATTTCATCCTCTTTACACCCCTACGTATCGATTTTAACTGCTTTTCCGTCAATGTACAACGTGTCATACGCTAACCATGCCTTTTTGTTAAAGTCGGAGTTGAATTAAATTACCACGAATAAGTTTTCGCTGTCCAGCTTTTGTAGAGATCTATATTTTATATACAAAGGTAATACTTATCTGAATACACCGACACACTTAAGTCAGTTTTTTTTGCTTTATTGTATTATTGTAATAGTATATAGGTCTAATATTTGCAAAGATTTCTGTTCTAACGAGATACTGGGGTACGGATCTACTGTACAATATGTTAATACAATACAGTGGATGCCTACTTTTTATATTAATATATTTCTTATGATTTTCTCGCAAGTCAAATAAATGATGCGTTAATCTTAAAAATCTTGTTGTGTTTAGTATCATTATTTGTTTTAAGATACATGTTTGTGGACTCATAGTGTCTATCCCATATATATTAGAATACATCGAGAATAATACATGTCTATTTTCATATCACACCCTATATCAGGCCTGAGACGCCATATCAGCCGGAGAGCTTTATCTCGAGGGCTGATATGGGTCGAGGGCCTGATATAGGGTGTGATATGAAAATACACATTTTTTTATTAGCTCGACTATTCGAAGAATAAGAGAGCTTATGTAATCACCCCGGGGTCGGCGTCGGCGTTGGCGTCGGCGTCGGCGTCCCACATTCAGGTTTGCGTGTAAGCTGTGTTTACAAGTCTATATCTCTTACATTTCTTATCGTAGCACAACCAAATTTGGCCATGGGCTTCCTTATAGCATTATCTTAAGGACTGCATAAGCTTGGTTCCTGTAACCCATGGGCTCCCATGGAACCCAAATTATGATAGCCCTTAAAATGTGTCCCATTTCACATCAAATTTTGCGTGTAAGCTGTGTTTACAAGTCTATATCTCTTACAATTATTACCCTAGCACAACCAAATTTGGCCATTAGCTTCCTTATAGCATTATCTTAAGGGCTGCTTAAGTAATTTTGGTTCCTGTAACCACTGGGGTCCCAAGTAACCCAAATTCTGATAACCCTTAAAATGTGTCTGTTTCACATCAAATTGTGCGTGTAAGCTGTGTTTACAGGTCTATATCTCTTACATTTCTTGTCCTAGCTGAACTAAATTTTGGAATTGGTTTCCGTATAGTTTCCCCGCCCCCCCCCCCCCACCCACACTTGATTTTTTTTTGTGTTGTTTTAGTCAATTCTTACACATATATGTTGCAACCCTCCCTGCACCCACCACCCCACCCCAACGCCTCTCACCTCACCCCATCACCTCCCCACCCCCATCCCGCTCCAGACTTTTTTTTACATATTTCTGTGTTGCTTTTGTCAGTTCTTATACATGTATGTTGCAACCCTCCCCGCTCACCCCGCCACCCACTGCCTCTCACCCCATCACCCCACCCACCACGCCCCATACTTGAATTTTTTATTATTTTTTTTTTTACATATTTCTTTATTGTTTTAGTCAATTCTTACACTTGTTGCCCTCCCCACCCCACACCTCTACCCCATCCCACTCAAACTCGATTTTTAAAAAAAAAAAAATTCTTCATATTTTTATGTTGCTTTGGTGAATTATTACATGGCTTCTTACACATATATGTAGCTCTCACCACCCCCACTCCCTCCACCATCCATCCCCGCCTCTCTCCCACCCCCACCCCGCACCCCACTCAAAACTCGATTTTTTTTTACTTTTATATTTTTTTTTTACATATTTTTGTGTCGTTTTGGTCAGTTCTTACACATAGTTATGTTGTGCTCCCAACCCCACCCCACATTGTTGTAGCCTTGTTTTCTGATGGTATATACTAGCTATAAATTTATTATTCTCCGAAAAATCGAATAGTCGAGCTGCGCTGTTCTCCGATAGCTCTTGTTCTATTTATCATATACTTCAGCTTTGTCGAAATATCGACTTCAGCTCACTCACTACGCTGCTTTCCAGGGAGAAAAAAAAAGTTGTTTGTTAATAGATCTAGTCCATTCTGATGTGCTCATGCCTGTCGCATAAGTTGTACACAACACTTTTTTTTCCCGAAACTTTATTGAAAATGAATAGTCATTAGTGGTTATTTCATCCACGGATAATGATTCTATAGCCAATAATCTGCCGCGAAAACAGGAAAGGCAGAAGACAAAACATAAGCGTGCAAATCGTATACAATCGTAACTAATCGATTATTTCCGTATCACTCCGGTAAAAGGATCGAGATGAACATTCGGTTAATTCCGTGATATGACATTTGTGCACCCTGTATTTCACTCGTGTAATAAAGCTTTATTGCCCGGCAACGAAATCCCGATTGATATGACCAGCTAGGTCTGTGTTGTATCATGACTAGCTAGGTCTGTGTTGTATCATGACTAGCTAGGTCTGTGTTGTATCATGCTGTTTTGTATCATGACTAGCTAGGTCTGTGTTGTATCATGACTAGCTAGGTCTGTGTTGTATCATGACTAGCTAGGTCTATGTTGTATCGTATATTCAAAAACAACGTATTTATAGGGAAGTATATGATAAATCTCTGAAACAAATTAACAACACAATATGATTTAACTGTGATCATATCAACGGCGTATACATATATACTTGCAATGCTGCAATCTGTTGAGTTTTCAAAGTATTTGTGTAACATTTGTTGTTTAATATGTTGTACCCGTTTTTCTATGTATGAAGAAGGGTATATTTCCTCGCACTGTGCTTGTGCGCGCGGGTGTGCGGGAGGGCTGGTAGGAAGGGGTGTTTTGCGATCCTCCCCCAGGAAAAACTTGTACACATATGGAAGAATCTTCCTCAAACGGGTTATCGATGAGTCGCCAGATTTTTACATGGAGCGTATAGGGGAAAATTCCATTATTGTTTAATATTAGAAATTCTATAAATATGATCGCTTAGGTGCAAACGGTTTCTTAAAATACAATTTATTATCTTTATTTTGATATAAGTTTCATATTTTTATGTTAAAAGGATCTTGGTCTGTTTTCGAGTTTAAATACACCATCTAGTGTCCTTATATGTTCTATATAAAACTCTTAAAATATGTCGAACATGTGTGTTTTAATTGTAAATATATCGCATAATGACGAAACTGAAGCCTTAGGTGCAAACGGTTCTAAATAGGTGAAACACTAATCTTTATTTTGATATAGTTTTTTGTCAATGACACTAGTTATAGATGGTCTGTTTTACAAGCAAAGATAGCAATTTTTTTTAAATTATTAATTGTTGTTGTTGTTGTTGTTGTTTGCGATAATCACATTAAGCAGACGACGCGGAGAAATATATAACATGAAAAGTTGTATGCATAAATGTTTAATTCATGCAAAACCCCATTACACATGTATTTCTCTGTCCAATGGTGGTATTTCCAGTTTAGGCAAATCAGGAGCCAGAACGAATCTATGCTATATCAAAAATGATGGTATTTTTAACTTTTAAACAGCTTTTTATAGATGTTCTCACTATTATAATGCCATTTCCATAAAAATACACTTAAAAAAAACTATTCTCAGTTATAGCTTATTAAAGGCTTGTTTATAATAAAGTATTTCATGTAAATATTAAACTCATTTTTTAAAAATGTGTTTTGCTTAAATTTACTAAAGTGCAATTATAGTTTCATTCCATATGGTCACTGTAGATACATAATGATTCTCAATGTTTTATGGCCCCCATAAAGTGTGCAAGTGTGACTGCCGACACGCTCAATTACATAACGCCCGAGGCGGCTTTATCGATATCTGCGGGAGGTAAATCTGTACTAATCCATCACCAAGAGTTACATTTCGTGAAATCATTGGTTTTTTCAGTCGATTTCGATTTGAGGAAGATTCTTCCATATGAATATACTGAAAATGAGAGAGAGAGAGAGAGAGAGAGAGAGAGAGAGAGAGGGGCATACAACACCCCTCTAGCACACTCGCATCTACGACGGTGAACTTAAACTATTGGCGGGCTTACAACCTAACAAATCCCTACGCTCTTGTCTAGCTATGTGCTCTGTGAAAGTTCAGTTTACTGACACATTCCATTACGGACGCATGGTCGTAGAGATAACATGAATGTTCGCCACAATGTCCATAACTACCCAGATTAAGGGGGTCGCCGGATGCCCCCCAACCCACTAAATCTGCACATACCCGATTACTCTTCTAGACGTGCGTGGGTAGTATTCATGAATTTGAAAAAAATACTGTTGACGACAACGATAACTTATTCGTGTTGTATTTATTTTAATGTGTAAGTATGAACTCTGAAGTTTGAACTCTGAAGTATGAAGTCTGACGTCTGAAGTTTGAAGTCTGAAGTTTGAAATCTGAGTCTGAAGTCTGCCGTTTGAAGTCTGAAAAGAAATATAAAAAGATCGGACAGGGAAAGTAGCATTCAAGGAGGACAGTAAACCACAAAACACAGAAACAAACACGCAAACAGACAAACAAGAAGGCAAAAGCAATAATAAATGCAAACGACATCACAAACACAAAAAGGGTTGACAATAGGGCTACCGCCTTGGAACGGTCAGTGGCAAAGTAGGCCAGTGGGGGTTTAAACCGGTTCTAGGGTGCATCAAACCTCACACTTACCCTACTGTCATCCCATTCAAACAGGACAGTGTAAATAAAGAAATCCCCACCATGATCTAAACTCTAACCAACAAGGCAGTCTGAAGTTTGAAGTTTAAGTCTGAAGTCTGAAGTTTGAAGTTTGAAGTCTGAAGTATGAAGTCTGAAGTTTGAAGTCTGAAGTCAGAAGTTTGAAGTCTGCAGTTTGAAGTCTGAAGTATGAAGTTAGAAGTTTGAAGTCTGAAGTCTGAAGTATGAAGTCTGAAGTTTGAAGTCTGAAGTCAGAAGTTTCAAGTCTGCAGTTTGAAGTCTGAAGTCTGAACTCTAAACTCTGAAGTCTGAAGTCTAAGTCACCACCGGTCTTTCGTAGTTAGTTGATATATATTTTTTCTTTGAGAAATGTACATACTAACGCTTCGCCAAGGTTCATGTTGAATGGACCCAGTGAATGGAGGGGTTGAGGGTTGGAGTGTGTGAGTATGGGGGTGTGTGTGGGGTGGGGCTGCCCCAATTTAAGCCTTCGACTTCCTGAATTAGATGTGATAATGTTTGAAGTCATAATAATAATAATAACAATATCTTTATTTCAAGCGGATAACATATTTGGCTACAAGCCAGTCTATAACATATGGTCCTCAGACAAAATAGAATACATTTACAGTTCATACAAACATGATTAAAACAAGGGTACAAAATGAATAAAATGTGTCTAGAAACGTCATGATTTTTCTAAAAATGTTGTATTTGAGTTACATTGATTAAGATCTATTCAACATTTTAATAGGTGATGTGTATACAATATAAAACTAATATCGTCAATTGTATATGCTTTTAACAATATAAATATTAAAATTTTAAGAATTACATTTTAAAACTTAAAGTTGTTTTTCCACATTGTTTTGCCTATTTACGTGAACACATCAAATATCAACCAGTTGGTGTCTGTATATTGCCTGTTGACAAAATCAATAACACGGAGAACGTTTCTAGGGGGAAAATACGTGATTTCTTAGAAAAGATAGCTCCAATGACAGAGAGATAGTTCCATATCATAGTTCCATTGCTATGGAGATAGCACCAATGACAACTTATGAGGATGTCATTTCTTACTATTGCGTATGACTTTACTCTTGGTTAAAACACAATTTGCGTTCCCAAACTATTGTTTGCATCAACTTTCTATCCGTTTTGTGTCTGTAATAGTAATCTGTAATAATGTACTTACTCACCACGGTGTCCACGTCCTTCGGCTCATGTCGGCTAAAACAGGTGCATAAATGTATTGTGTATACAGTTCCGTTTACATACCTCTGCAAATTATTCTGGAAGAAAAGTTATAACTAAAACTATTGTTAATTTACTACTAACTATACATTTTGGAGTAACGCGTACTTACTATATGCAAAGTGTTTGGTCCCGTCCCTTCAGTATTTTATCTGCAACCCCAGATGCATATACTAGATCACTGCTAGACAGGCAATTGTATGAGAAAATGGTGTTATTCAACTTTGTGTTGGAAGATGAGGCCCGTCAGATAAAGCTTTTGCACGTAGTAAACATATTAACAACATGGATGCAGATTTTTCATTATTTGTGATTGTATTCCCCCCTAAAAACAATAAAGAACAAATTTGTGTTCAATATAAGAATAATTTTCAAAGACAACCACTGTTATCGGGCCTTCAGTGTATATACCTGATCTACTAAGTCATGAAACATGTTAGCAGTAAATAAGCAAGTTGTCATGCTTGTTTAATGATCAGGTAGAGTTGGGAAATATCTCCTTAAAGCTACAGACTTTATTTACTATATTGAAACTTCTTAATCCGAACAATACTGTTGTGGTAAAAAAACTAGAAGACAGCAACACTTTTTGTCAGCACTGGGTAATCCACAGGATAAAATGTGAAAAATGGTGCTATTTAATGTCCCTTTAGACTTCCATTATAGTGGGTATGTTGGAATAGTGGAACACCATTTTTTGCATCATCCCTATTTGTAATCCGAGCCTTCTCTGACCCTAAAAGCCTTTTTTCTAGTTACTAATTAGGTTCAATGGAACTCCTATAGTGAAAACGGGGGGATTACTGAAAACACACAGTCATGCACTTTCAACGATATTTGCGGCGTCGGGTCGATTTATTTAACACATCGATAAGTTAATGTTTATTATACCAAGTTGCAATGATAAAACTGCACCTTTATCGATTGTAGTGGCACAATAACTTCGTCTGAAAAGGGTTGGCCTTTACAACTGTAAAACGATTATAACAGATATTTAGGTTCAAATAGGTAAATAAATATATTGATAATCACTTTAGATGCTTGAAATGTTAATTTAATGCATACTTTCTCAGATATATTGACTTAAAACCAAGAAGGTAGCTCCTCTCCCGCCGCTAGGAGAGGAGATCCCCGTGTTTTTACTATTTGAACCGCTCTGACCATAGTGTGTATCATTTAATAAAGGCTGGTTAGGTCAGAGAATGCTCGGATTAACCTATTTGAAAGCTCATCAATATATTTCATTTATTTTGTATGCTTTCCAGAGATTTATATAATTTTCTCATTCGGATGAATTTGATAATTTCACTATTCCAAACAGTAAAATTACCATAAATAATGTTCACTGTTTTTGGAACTACTTTGTTGACATCCTTTTTGATTCAACAATCAATTCTACAATATAAGGATGAATCATATTTATGCTGATAATTGTATGTAGTGAAGCGATTATACAATATGGGCTACGAGTGGAGAAAACATGTGAAATGGACAAAAAAAATCAGCTGTTTATGGAAGCATAAACTAATAATACAAAATATATTTGATAGAAGATGAAACTTTATGTCATCCCGTGATTTATAGATTGTGATTACTTGATTTAAGAATGCCATATAAATGCATAATACACTATATATATGTGTTTATATTTGTAGTTAATCATGCTTTTTAACGTTGAGTTTCTAAATCAATTAGTTTTTAGATTATGTTAATAACCCTAAATATTAATTGTTCATAATTATATGATTCGAAAGTTGTAATGTTCAGGTCAACACTCTTGAGAAAAACAGTTTTCTATGAAATAAATAGAGACACTACGTGGGGTCAAGATCCGTCTATATTACATAGTCCCTGGTGGGGGTGGAGGTTCATAGTGATTTATGACTGCCGATTGAAGTAGGCAGACCTATTGAGGATGCCATAATACCATAAGAGGAAAGCAATTAACACAGTAGATTGTCCTTTAATGAGTGGAGGCTAATCAACTACCCCACTGATCCTTATTGATCCTTATCAGTAAGTGTTACGTAACACACTAATTACCTACACATTAAATGCTATGTTTCGGGCATGGTGAGGAAGGTAGTGTGTGTCTGTGTATGTGAGTGGAATAATTATCTTAGCCGTTAAGCCAACGTCATCCTGTAATAATCATATTCTCCATTTACATTTACTCAGGGTCCTTTTACTACCCTTATAACTCAATGCCGGGAACCGCACCGCCAACATTGTTTGTCAATATCTAGAGGTTAAGGCTGGAGATTCCCGATTGTGCAGGCGTTCGATAAAACGTGCTCGAATTTATGTAGTGTTCGCGACAATGGACGATTCACATGAATCATTATAAATATTTCTTATATATTCTATTGCATTTCATTAATTTTCCTATCCATTTAAAAAAACTTTTAAAACTTAAGTTTTCTCTCTAATCTACCGTTCGAGCTTTACTGATCGATATCAATGATACATTTGTTTGAGACGTATTACCTTGTTGCGGACATATTCGACACCTACGTATGAACCAATAAGTCCACGGACACATTTGCACTTTGCGGACATATTGCCCCCTTACACATGATACATATCAGTTATAAGATATATGAACATAAACACCGCTGTTTCATAATATATCCAGTATAAAGTCTTAAGCAACTATCATGTGTTGCCTTGTGTAAGGCCAACCTGTTTTAGAAACGATTAAGTAGTTTTGTTTCCGGTTTCCATTCTTGCGTCTTAAATATTTCATTATAACACCATGGATTTAAATAACACTGGATTTGAAACATGTCGTAAATCCAATTTATCCGCCGAATAATAATTTACCCATGAATACTTGCACGTACAGGTAAGGTATTATGGCGCAAGCGCACTGCGCTAAGTTACGCACCATCTTACAAATTGATCAAATGTAAGAAAACCTAGTATACATATCGTTGTTAATTTTGGGAAAAGTATTTACGATAGCCGGCTATTTCAAAGACGAGTTGAAAGATAATTCTTTATTCTATACAGTGATGTTGGTTTTAGCCTTACTAAAAACGAACTTAATAAGAACAGTTACGTTCATTTGACAGTATGTGAAACTGCGACAGTGACGTGACTCGGTAAATTAAAAATATATATACACATATATCGTTGCTGTATTATTTATTGTGGGAAAAGTATTAAAACTAGCTGGCTAATTCAAATACGAGCTGAGAGATTATTCTTCGGTCTATAAGTGATTTCTGTTTTAACTTTAATTAACGAAATAAATAATATGACCGTAGGTGAAACTGCGACAATGATACATGTAAGTATATAAGTTAGCTGACTCATTAGGTAACTCGACTTGATTTTGGCTTTAGTTGTCTTGTTTAATTAAACTATGATGGATTTACTGGTCTATTATTCCATATTGCACGCCTGGCCTTCTAATTGACACCGTTCGATACCGAATATACAGTGCGGTCGACGTGTCTGTGTCGGCATTTTGTATTTCCATACAATTCAGTTGTGTCACCATGTGTGGCAATAAACAGGATGTAATAATCGGTGAAATGCTTTCCGTTTGTTTTTACTACACCCTTCCACCCCAAGTCAGAGGTGTCATACCGAATATACAAGGTGGTCGTGCGCGATATTTCGGCATATTGTCCCCATAAAAGGGCGGTAACAGATATAATTCAAAGGGTTGTCTACAGTCAGTCATTACACTTCACTTTCACTTGTGCGATGACTGGACTACCTCTTGGGACTCTATGATTGTACCTACTGAAACCCCAGCTATGGGAGGTGGGTGCATGAGCTTTCGTCCCTCGGGTTTTCTGTTCGTACCCTAGATTGTTTTTCTCTTTAGCTGCAACTACTATGGTTGTTCAGTACGATTACGATTTTGGATACATCCTGAGATGTTTATTATTTTGTCTGTATATCTTTAGTTAGTTTCTCTGGATGTGGACTTCATTGTTAGAGATTTCCTTTTGATGGGATGTAGTTTTGTTTACACTGTCTTGTCTATTTGGGCGCTGAAGACAGGATTATAGCGAGGATTGTACGCATATAAAATCGATTCAAGCTAACCAGTAGGCCTTATTGCCTACCGACCGTTCCAAGTCGGTAACCCTGTCTTCACCACCCTTTCTGTTGTTTTTTGTCTCTTTCATTGTAGTTGCAAGTCCTTGTTTGCAGTACAGTGCGGACCTACGATCCCATTGCGTCCGGACGCTGTGGTTTCTATAGGACCCTATCTATCATTTTGTCTTGTGTTTCAAATAACAGGATGTTGGTGATCGTTATAATATGTCTGTGTTATTGCACCAAGTACCTCAAATGTCAAACGTGTCATACCGAATACACAGGTATCGCATCGTTCACATATTATAAAACACGTAATCTTCGATTGTTCATCAAAACTGAATTAAACGTTCCGTGATTAGGTTATACTGAATTCCTACAAAACCTTCGGCTCAGTTTCTAATGATGAAATGGGTTCCAAATCAGATTTTCTTTCATGGGATGACGATTTAGATTTATCTGTTTTGCTTGGGGTGTATACAGATTCTGATTCTGAATTTGAGGCAGAAGCATCCAAGAAAACTAAGCCCGTTAGTAAAGAGTAAGAGTACTCAGAAATATGTATGTCCATGCATATATATTTAAGTAGAAAGTCTAAATAACTCAACTATCAGTACTGTTATTCATTCTATCTTTGGAGATCGCTGAGCCCGATACTTATATTTAGTTATCGGTGTTACATTTTCAATTTCTTTTGTTTTCTTACTTAATTTTTGATTCGGTGGTTCCACTACTCCGGCCTATATAAGGCTCTGGGTATTGTTTAACCACTTATAGGATATGTTGTCTGCTTTTTAATTTAGTCTTTTGGCTGTTACTTGTGATACGCAGGCTTCATAACCGCTGCTCCCAACTAAATTCCATTATTTTTATTTCGCTCTTCTGGGCGTTTAATTTTATTAGATACTGGGACCATACGCCGTACGACATGGGGAAGCATATAACTCCATGTCCACCGCCGTATGCATGCCATCTTTGGGATGGTTTAAATTGTGTACTGTTGATTTTATGAATATTGAGTTCTGCTCAACCCGGGGCTAGAGGGCGTGAGCGGTAGCCAGCATATTTTACTACCGCTCATGAACAGTCTCAATCAAACCGAGACTGCAATATTTCGTATTTGTCGTGCTCGGCCGTTTCCAAAGGTCCATTATCATACTTTTCTTATATAAACATATAAAGGAGGCTGAGTTGACCTGGGGCCGAGTTGTTTCGGGTTACGAGATGATTTAGGGCCGAGTGGACCCGGATTCAAGTAGAAGTAGAACTTTCTCATGAGATTTAAAAGAATGCAGGCTACATTAAATGAAAAAATACTATTTTTAAAGCAATTTAAACAGCAAAATTTGAGATGAAAACAAAGGCTATACAGAAATCCAAGTTAAATTTATCAAAAATGTACAGCCGCAAATGGCGAAAACTAGAAAAAGAATTTATGAATTTTCAACCAAATTCAGCTGCGTAATTTGCGTACAAAACAAAGGCTATACAGAAATCCAAGACAGACAACCAACGCTACACAATAATGGCATTACGAAGGAATAATTACTTTGAATATCGTAACGTAAATGAAAGAGAAGTTAAATTTTCCAAAATGTACATTCTCGATTTCAAGCCGCAAATGGCGAAAACTAGAAAAAGAATTTATGAATTTTCAACCAAATTCAACTGCGTAATTTGCGAACAAAACAAAGACTATACAGAAATCCAAGACAGGCAACCAACGCTACACAATAATGGCATTACGAAGGAATAATTACTTTGAATATCGTAACGTAAATGAAAGAGAAGTTAAATTTTCCAAAATGTACATTCTCGATTTCAAGCCGCAAATGGCGAAAACTAGAAAAAGAATTTATGAATGTATGAATTTTAACCAAATTCAACTGCGTAATTTGCGAACGAAACAAAGGCTATATAGAAATCCAAGACAGGCAACCAACGCCACATAATAATGGCGAAAACTGTAGAAAAAAGAAAATCAACACGGCTATCGAGCGTATTTTCGCCGTTAAAACCCAAGTTATAGTATGAATTCCATAATTTCTTTCAATAAATTAAAAGCAATACATCAGATTTAAATAACTTACTTCTATATTTGAAATAGATCGTGAAATAGTATGTTGATAACTCAGGTTTATGTCAACATCAACTCATTTCAGGATAATCGATCGCGTCAAAAATGGCCGCCACGCACCTGTTACCCTGGCAGGTACCCTGTTGTTTACCGCAGAATAATCAAGCAACCAGCTTATTGACCATTCGGCGGATAAATCGGGAATTAACAAGGGCGTATAGGGAGTTTCAAATCCAGTGTACATATAAATCCATGATAACACTAACAAATCAATCAAAATTCTAAAAATAATAAGGTGTAATACGAAGTGTCCTCAATATTTCATATTTGTGAATGCCGTTCTTTGCCAATAATATTTATGATGATAAACACCTGAAAACTTTTGTGTTACTTCCCCTTTTATGTATGACTCCATTTACTATATTGAAACTTCTTGATCTGAACAAGACTGTTGCGGTAGGAGAACAAGAAGACATCAGCATCAGTACTAGGTGCTCCACAGGATATAATAGGAAACATGAGATTTTCACCAAACCTGCCAAATCGGGTAAGTTCCGGATTCTCTGGATTTTTCATAAAATCTCATAGTATTTAAAACAAAAAATGTTCATGAATTAACAATTATTTTCTGTATCCGCACGACCGTCGTGCCGATTGTTTTCTTTAACCGCACGACCGTCGTGCCGATTATTTTCTTTATCCGTACGAACGTCGTGCCGATTATTTTCTTTATCCGCACGACGGTCGTGCCGATTGTTTTCTTTATCCGTACGACCGTCGTGCCGATTGTTTTCTTTATCCGCACGACCGTCATGCCGATTATTTTCTTTATCCTCACGACCGTCGTGCCGATAATTTTCTTTATCCGCACGACGGTCGTGGGAATAAAGAAAATAATCGGCACGACTATAGTATTATTCTTTATCTGCACAATTGTAAAACAGAAACGTTAACATGGTAAAGTGTTGAGAGTTTCCAAGCTATATATACAAAACAAATATAATACTTAGTGAACAGTTTTATTGTGTAAAATTATGGGTAAACTGTGTAAATTGTGTTTTTGAATAAAAACAAGAACCCTGTACAGTATGTTCCGAAAGGTCCGTATAATGATATATCTCAAATGGTTTACAAGTAAATAACTGATACAGTATGTATAGAACATACTTGCCATTATGGCATGTATACATAATAAAAACATTATAAGCTCGGAAGGGTGTGTGGTACGTGTGCGGTTTGGCCTGGCTGGTTAAAGCCGTTTATATTGTATCTATAAAGTTAGGATTATCAAAATACGTAATTTATATTATATACCTCGTTGTCAGTAGGTTTACAAATGTACATTTGTAGTTAAATTTGTCGGTGTAGCTACTTTAATAAGTGTCTTGCGGAAGCTGGAAGCCGTATACTCGTATTATACGAAAGGGGTTGTTAATTCATTTATTAATTTACAACAAATTGCAGATAAGTTGATGCTGTAAAATGGTAAAGCGTGCATATGCTAATTAGTTTGGCATGATTATGTCATACACACGAAACTTAACACTGTTAATCATGCAAAATTAAATACAAGAAAAGTCACTAGTATTTAGTAATTAACAAATGCCACCGAAAATGTTTTCTTATGCGAATTCTTACATTGTACATTTGGCTATTCCACCAACAACAGGCAATTACCGTTCTTCCAAACTATATCCATATGTTGAGGTTATAAAATAATGCATATGTTCGAGAAGAAGTCAAAAAAAAATCATGGATAATTTTAAAAATACCTGTAATTGAGTATACGTAAACTGAATTTAGAGTTTGTAACTCATAATTCGTCGGACAATAGTGTGGTGGTTTGCCTGACTGGTTAAAGCGTTGATAATGTAGTTACATAGTTCAGATTCGCAACATATGTAAGTTACACATATACCTTATCGTTAGTAGGCTTGGAAACGGAAGTACATTTGTTGTTAAAGTTCCCTGTTGTTGGCGGGATAGCGGTTTAAAGAGACACATGGCAATCTTGAAATTTTAAAAACTAGCGGCCGTTTCTATTTTCTCTAGTTTTTCTACATAAATTGCATTTGTTCAATCAATAATGTTAATTATAAGAATTGTATTAAGCCGTTTGTTTTTGCATATTATTATAGTATTAACTGATATTAACAGATACTGAATATATAAATCGATACGCCCATTTCAAATACTTCAAGATTGCCGAGTGTTCCTTTGTTGTAGTACGGTATAGTCACGCCCCTTTAGTTACCCTACATTAAAATATTTAATGTTTTTGCATATTTTAATTTTCAAATATTATTGCACCAATATTAAACCTTATAGTATAATAAGACGAAATAGTGAATACTTAATAAAATTTGATTTATTTAAATGTACCCAGAGTAAAAGTAAAACTGATACTGGATATATAAATCGATACGCTCATTTCAAATACTTCCAGATTGCCGTGTGTCCCTTTCTTACGGTATAGTCATGCCCCTTTAGTTACCCTACATTAAAATGTTTAATGTTTTGAAATCATGGACGCGTTGGGGCGAGTTTTGAGTCTGATGACAACGCACGCACAACGGTCCAGGATCAATCAAATACTCTCATATATGTAATGTAATAAAACTGAACTGTTGGACAGCCCAGTAGATCAGCTGGTAAGTTTTGTCTGCTGGGCTCGAAAACACTGACATTATTGAGTATATTCCATATCTACCACAACTCCCAAGTTCCATATAATACCCAATATTTAGTGAGTAAATATGTCTGAATTGTTTGTCATTTAGTTAGACTGTCGTTGAACTAGCTTTCTATCTGGTAATCAATACGGAGTTTTCTAAATTATATTGATTGGGTTACTTTAATGAGAATTTAGGTTATTGTTCTTGGCTAGCCTAGACGGTCGGAGTACTGGCTTTCTAGTACAGACCAGCGACATATCTATTTTATGCATGTATACGCATATAGTCAACGTCATCATTTTGTTTTCTCTTGTTCAGTACACCCATCTTTTAAACATATCCTGCAGCATCGCACACATTGTATAAAATGTATAAACTACCCATGACAATATCATATCCCATATTTACTATACACCTCCTCAATAGGAGATATACTTCCTTCATGCACCTATAAGGTAATAAGATATATTTTGTCTTTTCATTTAACTATCTTTGGAAGGAAATAATCCACCTATGCTTTCAATATATCTAAATCATTCTCTAACCATTTTTATATCTATGTTGTAATATATGGGATAAAGAGTGAGTGGATGTCACATATGTTTACAGTACACTTAAACACAGGGTGACAGAATACCCCATTGCGCACATTAATATCTCCGACAAAAACTTAGTTGTATATACACACTGCAATACTTATTACCACTTGTTTTATCAGAAGCGTCGGAGATTTAGGCAGTCATTCGTTATTAGAGCAGGCTTCTGTACCACTATAGCACATAATATCTATGTATATCTTTGATCATTTCCCTCCCCAGTGTGGCCTTCACGTGTCTCGGGTGCCTGACAAACCGAACTGCGTATTTTTATCATTTTTTATAACCTTTTGTATGCAATATATTTTAAATATTTCAGTAAATTAAACAAGGGAGCAATGATCAGACAAAATATGGATAATGTACATATATAAATAAAACATAGAACATTTTTAACTTACTAGAGACTGTTTTGATAGTTCACACACCCCTGACCCATGCCCCGAGACCTTTTTCGATGGCCTGGCTATTTGATGTAAATTATTTAAAAACAAACAAAAAAACAACCTTCGGTGAACCCCGTAATCTTCCTTGGGCATAATGTATATTAAAGTGTCTGCTTTGTTCTTGTCATTTCTTGAAATATGATAACGTTAAAATAATCTTCTTGGAATAATTATAAGTAATGAATAAATAAAATAATCTACCTAGAAACGCTCGCCAAAAGGCCTTGTGCCATAGGGCGAGCAAAAATAAAAACTTATAGTAGTAGAAATCATCAAAGGAAATGTCACTGAGCATGCTACAACTACCAGATAAAGGAAGTTAGAGTTCGGTCACTCTGACGTCACAGTGTTACTAAGTACACCATGCTACAAAAAAGATAGAGTATGTCTCAGCTCGTTAGTTATTTAAACACCTCGATGGGCTACTAAACAAAGCAAACTATACATTTGGTTTCCTTAGACGAACATAATTTAAAACATTGCCCGATAAACAGTAAGACACAGGCATACGTCTCTCTGGTACGATCTACTAGTGAGTTGAGCAATCTATTACGTCACTGGATCTACTTTGGAATAAGGACCCTTGCCAGCAACAAGACATTATTGACCTTGAAAATTCCAAAGGAAACGGGTGGACAAACGTGAAACCTTCAAATTAGGGCAAAAAAAGAAAAAGTCTTTTGTGTTACTTGATAAGAACAAACGATTTTATTTTATTGGTCTAAATACCACGTAAACATAATATTACATGAAATTCAACACATATTACATGAAATTCAACACATATATATCGATACACGGATAAAGAATATTATACGCACGACCGTCGTGCCGATAAGGAAAATAATAGGCACGACGGTCGTGCGGATAAGACATATACGCACGACCGTCGTGCCGATAAGGAAAATAATAGGCACGACGGTCGTGCCGATAGACATTCCCAAATATATAACATAGCTTAACATATATAATCACACCTAAGGAAATAATTAGTTCCTTCAGTGACATAACAACCGTTGAAGTAGTAGCAATATATCTCTGGCTTTTTTGATTGGTCATCCCAACTGAAATAGCAATTGTCAGGAGCTAGCGACTGCTTCTATGTATCACTTTGTGAAGATGATTATACTTTGCTTAAGAGTTATGAAGACTTTGTATTTACATTCATCACGCATCTGCGTAAAATATTATGTAAAATAACTAAAAATATTATGTGCACTTCCATGAAAGAGCAGTTGTGGTATAAATTAAACCAAGTCTTTCTAATATCATTTCAAATTCCTCCTTAAAGCTTAAAACGGACTTAATGTTGTGCCACTGAGTTCCATCGGTGTGTTCTTGGGCAAGACACCTTTCCTTAGCCTCATCCATCGGATGGGGACGTAAACCGGGCGGTCCCGTATATCGGTCTATCCCCCGAGCACGTTAAAGAAACATAGGAATCTATTCGATAATAAGAGTAGGGCAGGTTCCCGGATTCCTATGTATCCTTCCCCTCTCTCTGGGTTGGCTAAAAATAACGTGTACTGTGTTGATGAGCCGTTAAACAACATTCAATTCAATTCAATTATATGTTTAGCTAGAGCTTATGCCATGGTGCGGTGTCCGTCCGTCTGTTTGTCCATACTTTTTTTTTGCGGGCGACTACTCCTCTCAAACTATCATTTCTACGCCCCTGAATTATTCAAAACAAAATCAAATATCAAAAACAATTTGCTTCGAACTTTTTAAATAATTATAAATAATGACCTACGCAAATATAAAAAAATATTCAGACCCAGAGTTTCAAAAATGCAAGATTATCGTGAGTCTTTAGTTCTCTTACCACAACAGTAAAGGCTTAGATCAAGAAGTTTCAGTATAGTAAATGGAGTCGTACATAAACTCTGTAAAGAAACGCTATCCTTACCAAATGAGAAGGTTGCTGCAAGTTTGCTGCAACCTTGCAGCGAACAATTTTGTTTGCCAGAATAACAGAATTACAGTGTTTGCCACTAGCGGTGATGTTGCCGCAAACACCATGGTAATCTTTGGCGAATTTGCCGCAAACTCACCAAAAAGCTATACATTTGCCAGAAGTTCGCCAGAAACAAATATTTATTTGGAACGTTCACTATAACATCACCACAAACGTACTTGCTGTTTTTTTTGTTCGCCAAAACATCACAACACACTTTACCATTCCGATTTATTTTTTTATTGCACGCCGTAACATCGCCACAAACTTTTCAGTTCAGATTTGCCGTTTCTTTATTCACCACATCACGACAAACTTTTCCTGTAGCTCTGTCGCCAAAAATCATCGCAAAACTTAAACTTTATACAGAATTTTATTATTTCTGTGTTACTTATTACTAAACATGCTAAAGTGAAATTTGCATTTTAAGTCAAAGGACCACTTGAACGAGTAATTTTGCTAAGTATACATTTCTAGTTGAACCTTATTTTTTTCAGAGTATGCAAAATATTTATAATTGTGTTGTAAGAACATTTTTAAATACCAAACACCATGATAACTCCAACATTTAAAACCAGAACAATTAAAATTGTGTCCCAAGTGCAAAATGCAGTATTAATTTGCATTAATAACATGTCATGATGACAAGCCAATTTAATTGTTTAAAAGTCATTGTGAATTATTATATAGTAACTTTCTACAAATTTAACAAATATAAAAAATGATATCTGCTTTGAAATTTAAGCACACATACTTTAAATAACATATATTTAAAAAGTAATTAATGACACTGATAATTAATGCTAATATCAGAAAAATATGTGTACAGTCATGTAGAAACACCCAATTTATGATAGAGTGAAAAAAATGCTGGATGAACTTGCTCACTGAGTCAGTTAATTATTATAACCAGGTATTATGCAATTTTCTTTCATCTGAAGCAGTATCATGCAGTATAATGTAGAGGTTATACTATTAGAAACACATGTGTTCATGAAATTGTGGTCTTTTTGCATAAACCTAGCCAGTTATCATGTAGCTGTATGTTGACAATGGTGTGTTATGTGTACTATTTTTCAATGGAATTGTGTCAATTTAAAACAATGGATTTGAATGAGTTAAGTTTGAGTGAATCTTCTGAACAGGATGTTTCACACCTGTATATTGTAATTTTACATTAACTGTTTTATTTTTATATGTCGGAAAATAGCAACTTTTTCATCTTCAAACCCCTGAACTCCAGAGGTAAATGTGTATATTTACGTGTGTGTGTCTGAAATGACTGCGCTCGACATCTTTATGAAAATAGGAGTAATACAGAAGTGACAGCGCTCGACATCTCGATGAAAATGGGAGTAATGCAGAAATGACAGCGCTTGACATCTCTATGAAATAAGGAGTAATGCAGAAATGACAGCGCTCGACATCACTATGAAAATGGGTGTAAGGCAGAAATGACAGCACTTGACATCTTTATGAAAATCAGAGTAATACAGAAATTACAGTGTTCGACATCTCTATGAAAATGGGAGTAATGCAGGAATGAGAATCTAGGACAAAACCATGATTTACTCAATTTGCAAACTGCAAACTGCAAACATGCCTGACTATATATGCAGGCATATTTTCTGTTCCATCATTGCACTTACAAAAATAAAGGCACGAAAAAACTCTTATATGCAGGGTACGCGTACACCAAGCAGAAACAGTCAAAGACAACACCCCCTGTACGAAATCCCCCTCAGATATGCACCCATCACATGGGAGTGTACTCATCGCAAGAGCCAACAGTGTAAGGGTGCATATCTGAGTGGGATTTCGTACAGGGGGGGGGGGGGGGGGGGGGGGGAGTTGACAGTGCTCAACATCTCTAAGAAAATGGGAGTAATGCAGAAATGACAGCGCTCGACATCTCTAAGAAAATTAGAGTAATGCAGAAATGACAGCGCTCGACATCTCCATGAAAATGGGAGTAATGCAGGAATGACAGCACTTGACATCTGTATGAAAATGTATGAAAATGAGATTAATGCAGATATGACAGCGCTCGACATCTTTATGAAAATAGGAGTAATACAGAAGTGACAGCGCTCGACATCTCGATGAAAATGGGAGTAATGCAGAAATGACAGCGCTCGACATCTCCATTAAAAAGGGAGTAATATAGAAATGACAGCACTCGAAATCTCCATGAAAATGTGAGTAATGCAGAAATGACAGTGCTCAACATCTCCATGAAAATGGGAGTAATGCAGAAATGACAGTGCTCGACATCTCCATGAAAATGAGAGTAAAGAAATATAAAAATATCGGACAGGGAAAGTAGCATTCAAGGAGGACAGTCAACCATAAAACACAAAAACAAACATGGAAACAGACAAACAAGAAGGCAAAAGTAATAATAAAAGTAACGGTCAGTAGCAAAGTAGGCCACTGGGGGGTTTAAACCGGTTCTAGGGTGCACCAAACCTCACACTTACCCTACCGTCATCCCATTAAAACAGTACATTGTAAATAAAGAAATCCCCGCCATGATCTAATCTCTAACTAACAAGGCAGCATCAATAGGCAATATAAGTAAAACAAAAATATGCTCGTGTAAATGTAATACAAAAAACAATAGCATAGAAAGCCACAATGAAGGTACTCCAGGACTTGGCAGAAGCTAGAGCAGTAAGAGAATAAACCATTAAGGGCACGACAAGAAAGATCATGGACAAACATCAAACGCCACCGTCCCAATGGGCTTTAGGTAGGCGTCATCATAGGGTCCACAGCCTGTCCGGTCATCGTACAATTAAAGAGGAAAGCATAGTGGCGAACTGTAAAAGGGTCCACCACCAAGCATGCAGTACGTTGCAAAATGATAGGGTCATAACCTCTTTTGATAAACTTTTTAACAAGTTTAACAAAGATAGTATGAAAGTGATCATGACCAAGAATCTTACGAAGTTTCTAAATCACATCACCATAGAAGTCAGGTTGTGATAATCCTTGTCGCAGAATAGTCCTAAAATTACATCTATATTTGGAAAGAAGATCAGGGTTACGATAATAAAATTTTGCAAAGGTTTTACGAAGTTTATGGTAACGGTAACCCTGATTGAGTAACTTTTTAGTTATACAAAGATTACGAATATTAAAGTCCTCAACTCGAGTACAAGCTCTAGAAAAACGAATAAGTTGAGACAGATACACCCCATAAGAAGTTGCTCGGGGAACATCCCCATCCAAGTGGGGATAATTAACAATGTCAAAATTAAAATCATCTCTATTGTCATAGATATTGCTAATTATTTTACCATTTTCAATCGAGAGATCTAAATCAAGAAAAGAAGCGTTATTATCAGATATATTTTCTTTATTAAGCTGAAGTTCTTTAGGATAAATATTATCAACCGTAGTTGGAAAGAAAGGGTTGTCAATGTTCAGTATGTCATCCAGATACCGAGAGGTGTCATTAAAAGCTTCAATAACATCTGCCTGTGTATCTGGTGAAAGACTCAACATGAAATCTCTTCCATAGCAAAATAAAAACAAATCTGCGACAAGTGGTGCACAGTTCGTACCCATAGGGATACCAACAATTTGTCTATTAACGGTGGTACCATACCTGACGAAAATATTATCTAATAGGAAGATGAGTGCTTCACAAACTTCATAGCAAGTCCACATAGTATAATTATCTAAACTGCCGTTAGTAAAAAACGCTTTAATATTATTACATGCCAAAAATGTAGTATTTTCTCTGGCGAATGTTTTTTGAATAAGAGAAATTAGCTTGTCTTCAATAAGGTGATGTGGTAAGGTTGTATATAGTGTAGAAAAGTCATAAGTGCTTATTGATGAAAATTGACCTTTATTGAACATTTTATCCAGAACGTCTCCTTAATTTTTTATAGACCAAAATAAATTAATCCCAGAGTTTTCATAAGTTTTATCACAATATAGTTTAACGTGATCTTTAACGGCAGTAAGACAAGAAGTTAAAAGTTTGGAGATGTTTGTTGTGGTGCAGGCACTAGAATTAGAAATAAAGCGAGCCTTATATGGACTTTTATGTAATTTAGGAATCCAGTACATGGTAGGCAGTTTTTTTTGGTTATCGTTTACACCAGCCTTGAAAGTAGTGCACCGAGTGATATGTGCGGAAACAACATCATCCTCAGTAGAATTAACTGGAGTATACGATTTGGTGCTGCCGAGTTCCAGAGATAAAACATTGACGTAATGTAGGCGTCAAACAATAATTCCATTATTAGCTGCTTTATCTGTAGGAACTAAACAAATTTATTATGAAACTCCTGAATTCCCGATTTTAAAAAATAATAAAGGGTCACACGGCAATCTTGATATTTTAAAAACTCACGGCGTCCTGTTAGTTTTTCTCTTAACTTGCATTTGTTAAATCTTTAGTATTAATTGTTAGAATAGTTCAAAGCAACTTGTGTTTACATATATTACTAACTTTCTATAATATTGCACCAAATTGGCAATCCTTTTTTCTTAGATAAACACATTTCCATTTAGTAAATGGAGTCACACAAAGTAGGGGAAGTAACAAAAATATATTTGCGACCGTTTATTAGGCTAACACCGCTACTATTCACAATATTAAACATTGTGGACACTTTGTATTTTACCTTAGTCTTGTAGCGTGTTCTTTTTTTAATTGATGCGTTTGCATGTTAAAAGTGTGCTGCAACTTTGCAGCAAACTTTATTTGCATAACAATTTTAGCTGTAATCTTCTGGTGATGTTTTGGCGATGTATTGCTGCAACTTTGCCGCAGACCTCAATTACATAGTAAAAGTGTGCCGCAACTTTGCAGAAACTTCAATTGCATAAAATGTTTCTCTGCGGTGCTTGTGATGATGTTTGCTGCAAAGTTGCGGCAATGTTCGCCAACACATCGCGGCAAATTTTTTCAACATCAATAATGGACTGAAATTATGAAATAGAACAATGGTGCGCCGTTAAAAAAATATAAATATTATGCAGAATTCATACTGTAAATTAAAATTCTGGCATACAAATTTATCCTTATCCCTAACTTACAAAGTTGACAAAGCCATACAATAATAAATTTCATCCAGCTATGCGTAAAATTCAAATACTCATTTTCATGGAAATTGCAAAAAAAACTAACTTAATTTCATTCAAATATTACTCTCATTTACATGGCAATATCAAATGTTGTCTTTTTCCACATTACTCCCATTTTATAGATATGTCAAGCGCTGTCATTTCTGCAATACAAACAGGTCGATCCTTAGAAGTTCGATTTCGTGAACACAAATATAATGCGAGTAATCCTAAAAAGTTAAAAAATTACTTGTACCAACACTTTCGTCAGTCAGGTCATAATTTTAATTACGTAACTGTTCAACCGGTTGAATATATATTTTTTGATAATGATGCTACGAAAAGCTTCAAAATAAAAGCTAGACATATTTCAGAACTTAAGTGGATGAAAAACTTACAGACACCTTATCGACTCGGCCTTAATGACAATATTTATCAAGAAGGAAATATTTCTAAAGATCCTAATATTGACATTTTTTCTATATTTTCTATTCGAAAGCGTAAATCTATGTCTCATGGTCTTAGGCGTAATGGTAACATCAAACGTAAATCAGGTGTAATTATTTCTGTCGCTGATTTACATACCATTTTTAATCAGTCTGGAAAGCACTCTATGCTTTCACGGCTTACCTCTTTGTCCATTTCTTCACTGAAGTTGATCGACGAAGAAGCAGACAAAATTTTCATTCGTACAGATCCCTTGTATAACACTGCTTCCATAGTTCAAAGCTACACACAACATGTTCTCCGACCCCATATTGACAAGGAGTCTGATCACGTCAGGCATTTTCGAAAACTACTATATATTAATAAAGGTATTGATTTCATTGACATGCCTAGTATTTTTCGGGATAGTTGATTCTATCCCAAAATATTTCAAAAATTCCGAAAGTCCTGTAATTTGTTATAAATATAAAAAGCCTATTAGAAATATTATTTTCAACTACAAGAAAATAGTTCTTTGGACAAAATTATCCGAATATGTTTTTATTCAGACGTCACCATTTCTTCGGAAAACATTTGAGCATCAGTAATAGTTTGGAAAATATTGGGACATTGTAATTTCCTTCGGAAAATATTCGGATATCGGTATTACTTTCGGAAAATGAACGGACATTGGCATTTCCTTCGCAAAATATTCGGGCATCAGCATTTCGTTTGGCAAATATTCAGACATTGGTATTACTTTCGGAAAATATTCTGAAATTCGCATTTCTTCAGAAAATATTGGGCAGAAATAATCTTTAAAATTAAAAAACAATTAAAATTTATTATTGAATAAAGAAAAGCGGAACAAATTCCACTTTTTACTAATCGTTCTTTCCTCTAACTGGACGTGAGTATCCGATTTCTGATTTTCTTTGACAACATTTTGATTTTCGATTTGGTTCAGAAAATATTCTGATTTAATTTGTTACCAGTAGAAAAATATCGCAATTGTATTGTTGAAATTATTCCAATTGCTGCTTGATTTCCGGAACAATTTGATTTTCTTTGGAAAATTGTTCGCTTTCAAATTTCTGCAGAAGAAAATCTATTAATTATGTTAGTCATGCATATTTACAAAAGGTTCATATGGCCTGCTGCAAATGTATATAATGTATTATTTCAATTGTACTGATAAAGTAACAATTACCCTTGCAACTGCCAGTTTTTATGTAACATTTTCTACATTAGGCTAACATGATTGTGTCCGAAATGGCCACAATATTTAAGATAACATGTCATTAACTCCCTTTATTGATTGATGGCTTGTTATGACGGACCGACAGTGGCACGATGAAGGGTATCGATTGATGAAAACTACGTCGGCATGACGTCAGCCCGAGATATTATAACCGACATAAGAAGAAATGTGCTCTTTGTGCTATAATCATTAAGATTAATACATTGAACAATCAATTCGGCATGCAACACAAACAAACATTATCTAATTAGAAATTTGAAACATATTGAATTAATCAGCCCGACGTCGGACCTACGTCGGCATATTTTGCTGATATTCCGACATTAAGCCGATATCGGCCCGAGATAGGCATGCTGGCTGGTTCATGCTTTATAACGTCGAGTTTCTAAATCAATTAGATTTCAGGTTATGTTAATAACTCTAAATGTAATTTGTTTATAATTTATTATGTTTGAAATTTGCTGAAAATACTAAGGCATAATACGAAGTGTCCACAATGTTTAATATTTGGGTATAGTGCCGTTGTTTGCCTATAATATTTTTGATAAACACCCGAAAACAATTGTTTTTGTCACTTCCCCTTTTATGTGTGTGACTCCAGTTACTATATTGCAACTTTTTGATCTAAAGATGTACCGGAAATAAAACAAATCCCATTGAGTCCCGTACAATATTTTCCAAGCTTTCTAGCAATTTTTCAAAATGAAGTTCAAACAAAGATCCTCTTACATATTCTTAGTCATGAGACCTTCCTCTCTAGAAAACTGCTGATAATAGTAGGGTCATGTGGCATATAAGAAAAGAAAATTGGATCTTTGTTGACACCGCGAACAAACTACATTCATTCGGCATCTGTTACATTTGTTCTACTTTCACTTTCAAAACTTTCAAGTTGATAAATAAAATCATCATACAGCCATGCAATTGTTCTTAGCTCTCACAAACAAGTCAATAACATCATTTCGGCAAGAAAAACAGGACTTAAATACTCAAAAATGCCTTTTATCACCAAAAAGATTAAGGATAATATGTTTGGGAACTCCTTTCGACTACACCAGGCATGAATACCACAGTGATTTACTTCCTGTATGCCTATAAGAAACCCAAATTGTGAGTGAATGTTAAAAGCCACTATTCTGGCAAAGCCTAGAAGATAACGTTTAAAAAAACATATTACATTTTGTCGAATCGGCTGAGTATTGATAAAGATATGGACGTTTCAAAAATGTACAGCACAGTCGACAGCGATAAAAAATCTTAACAATTTTCACAGTTTTTGCTTTCTTTAACTGTTATATAAAACGACATTGGGCATATCTATACTTGGTCTAATGGAGTAAATGCTTAAAAGAGTGCGTAAACATGAAGAAATCAAGATGTTTAGTTCCCAAAAGTGCTATATAAATATAAAATATGCTGATTTTCATGCCAAAATCTGATTTACAAGGCAATTTGGAGCATTTATGGCATCATACCTTAATTTGGTGGCACTAAATGCATATATAAACATCCTTATTACTCATAAATGCAAGTCTGGTACTAGCTTTGTGATTACAAGTTATGTTTCTATGACAGGACAGCATACTTGCCTACAGTACTCTCTGACATTTTCTCAGAAAGTCCAATTTTAGTGGGTTAGGGGAAGGATTTGGTGGTGCTACACCTATACAACTATACTTTTGCAAATTATAATGCTGAATTATCATTGCAAATGAAATTATCTACATTTTAACAACAACCAAGGCTAGTTTTTTTGAAACATGTCTCTCCAGGTCATACTTTAAAGACTTCAAAAATCTGAAACTCCGAATTTCAGCTTTCCGAGGCAAAAAAACATGCGAAAAAAGTCAAAACGAGTTTTAAAACACCGTGAAGTATTTTTGGCGGAGCTATAGTCACTCCGAAAAGTAAAATGTTTAGGTAAGGCTCCGAGAGTAAAATAAAAATTCACATTACGCCGCCTTATAGGTGTACCGGAAATATTCACTTTGATATTCTTAGTCATGAGACCGTCCTCTCTAGAAAACTGCTGAGAATAGTAGGGATCATGTGGCATATAAGAAAATAAAAGTCTGATCTTTGTTGACAACGCGAACAAACTACATTCATTTGGCACCTGTTACATGTGTTCTATTTTCACTTTCAAAACTTACAAGTTGATAAATAAAATCATCATACAGTCATGCAAATTGTTCTTAGCTCTCACAAACAATTCAATAGAGTCATTTCAGCAAGAAAAACAGGACTTAAATACTCAAAATGCCTTTTATCACCAAAAAGGTTAGGGATTATATATTTGGGAACTCCTTTCGACTACACCAGGCATTAATACCACAGTGATTTACTTCCTGTATGCCTAAACAACACTGTTCTGGTAAGAAAACAGAAGAAATCGTCATGTGTTGTCAGCACTAGTTGTTCCACAGGATATAATAGGGAAAGGGTGCTGTCACCATGCCTGCCAAATCTCCGGTTAAATTCCGGATTCTCCGAATTTTCATCAAATCTTATTTAAAACAAAAAACGTTCATAATTTAACTGGTTTATTTTTTGTAGTTCATCAGTTTTTTCCTGCATTGGCCTTGTAACGCTTCATAGTCAGCGATACAAAGGAGGGTATTTGCAAGTGTCAAATCAATGGAGATACTCACTGTGAGCAATATTTGTATATTGTATATAACTACGAAAACCATGTGTAATACTCTGACTGAATAGATAACATAGCTTAACATAATTTATATATAATCACACCTAAGGAAATAATTAGTTCCTTCAGTGACATAACAACCGTTGAAGCAATATATATCTGGCTTCTTTGATTGATTCTTATAACTGAAAAAGCAAATATCAGGAGCTATGTTATATCACTTTGCGTAAGATTATTACACTTTGCTTAAGAGTTATGACGACGTTATATTTACATTGATCACCATCCTTGTAAAATAGTATACGTACTTCCATGAAAGAGCAGTTGTGATATAAATTAAACCAAATATTTCTAATCTGATTTCCAATTCCTCCTTAAAGCTGTACAGTCCCTATTTTAACAGGTAATAACTCATGAATATGAATGAGTCACGTGTGAAGAAGTTTCAAATCGACGAACACCCCAAAAGTCGGTATATAAGGAGAAATCGATACGTAAAATTTCCCATTTTTAATTAGCCTCCGTACAGGTAACATCGATGAATATACGGCTCCAGAATATATGTGATAAAAAAATAGTTGCCCGGAACGGGATTTGAACCACAGCCTTGCACTTGTAAGATTTGAAGGATGTACGCTGAACCTCTAGACCACTGCTATTTATTGGTATTGTGTAGCATTTTTAACACTAAATAGGCATTGCGTAATAACAAGAGCGCACACAGAAACTCATCAAGCGCTAAATAACAAGTCGAGATATGGTTGATTTGAGGCGAAGTATTAGTTTCATATTGATAAGATACAGTATTACACCAGGCAATGTTAATTTACACGTGAGACAATATGGACTGCATATTTATTGATCCATCATTATTGCGTTCAAATATGTTAAGTTATTTTGCCTCATAATATATGGTAGTTAGTATACTATTTTTCTCAAGTAGCGTTGTAGTTCAGTGGATAGAGCACAGGACTTTGAATTAGAAGGTCGTGTGTTCGAGCCCCGAAAGAAACTAGCATTTTGTTTTTATAAAAATTATTGTTACCTGTGTATAGGTACAATGTGCACTGGTCGATGTATATACAGTAAATGATTTCCTTCGCTATATTTGCTCGCTTAAATACCCGATTTCGACATGAGCTGGTGAACATGAAGTTACAAATAAAGACACGCCTACAAAGAAGAAATCGATTGATATAGGGACTCTGTAGCTTTAAACCTTAAAACAGACTGTGTTCATGTTGAAGTATGGTAATCTATTATTTCATATAGCTATCAACGAATGCATAAGGATTAATTGCATAAATAAATTAAATGTGTCCCTAATTTTTTATATTCTTTTGTGAAAATCAAGTTATAGATTTGTTCTTATTTTGCTATGAAAGGGATTTCATGTTGAGTCTTTCACCAGATACCCAGGCAGATGTTATTGAAGCCTTTAATGACACCTCTCGGTATCTGGATGACATATTGAACATTGACAACCCTTCCTTTCCAACTATGGTTAATTATATTTATCCTAAAGAACTTCAGCTTAACAAAGCTAATATATCTGATAATAACGCTTCTTTTCTTCATTTAGATCTCTCGATTGAAAATGGTAAAACAATTAGCAAAATCTATGACAAGAGAGATGATTTTAATTTTGACATTGTTAATTATCCCCACTTGGATGGGGATGTTCCCCGAGCAACTTCTTATGGGGTATATGTGTCTCAACTTATTCGTTTTTCTAGAGCTTGTACTCGAGTTGAGGACTTTAATATTCGTAACCTTTGTATAACTAAAGAGTTACTCATTCAGGGTTACCGTTACCATAAACTTCGTAAAACCTTTGCAAAATGTTATTATCATAACCCTGATCTTCTTTCCAAATATAAAAGTAATTTAAGGACTCTTCTGCGACAAGGACTATCACAACCTGACTTCTATGGTGATGTGATTTATAAACTTCGTAAGATTCTAGGTCATGATCACTTTCATACTATCTTTGTTAGACTTGTTAAAAAGTTTATCAAAAGAGGTTATGACCCTATCATTTTGCAACGTACTGCATGCTTGGTGATGGACCCTTTTACACTTCGCCACTATGCTTTCCTCTTTAATTGTACGATGACCGGACAGGCTGTGGACCCTATGATGACGCCTACCTAAAGCCCATTGGGACGGTGGCGTTTGATGTTTGTCCATGATCTTTCTTGTCGTGCCCTTAATGGTTTATTCTCTTACTGCTCTGGCTTCTGCAAAGTCATTGAGTACCTTCATTGTGGCTTTCTAGGCTATTGTTTTTTTGTATTATATTTACACGAGCATATTTGTGTTTTACTTATATTGCCTATTGATGCTGCCTTGTTGGTCAGAGATTAGATCATGGTCTGGGATTTCTTTATTTACACTGTCCTGTTTTAATGGGATGACAGTAGGGTAAGTGTGAGGTCTGGTGCACCCTAGAACCGGTTTAAACCCCCACTGGCCTACTTTGCCACTGACCGTTCCAAGGCGGTAGCCCTATTGTCAACCCTTTTTGTGTTTGTGATGTCGTTTGCATTTATTATTGCTTTTGTCTTCATGTTTGTCTGTTTGCGTGTTTGTTTCTGTGTTTTGTGGTTGACTGTCCTCCTTGAATGCTACTTTCCCTGTCCGATCTTTTTATATTTCTTTTTATAGTACGCTAAAATGTATCCGCATGCTTTAACCTTCAGTTTTAGTCTCGGGAGTTTTGGCAGCCCTGTTTCGCGGATCTCTTTTAGCTTATTAATGTAAACTGTTGTTGTTTTTATCATTTAAAAAAAATCCAAAAAGTTCCTTTTTATTATAAAATCTACAAGAAGTATTGACAGCACTATTTGTCCTGTTATATTTAATATAGGGATTATATCCATATTCTAAGAAGATATACTATTGAATACACATGTGCTGGTTCACAGAACTGTTCGAAACTACCTCTTGAAATATGCTCAAGTATTTATATACAAATATATGGACTCATTATCACCGAAGTAAACATGTTTGAACATTGAACAACCGATTTCATTGAGAATGTAATGTTAACAAAATGTTATATTATATATAATACCATAGCCAATATACATATTTTTAACTTTGCAGATAACTAAAACGGCCGTTCAGGACAGGTATGTGCAGCACCGTGTATGAAAATATTAACTAAACTAGTATGAAGAACCGCGCATGAGAGGAATACAAAACAGGCTTCATGGTATTCATGGTTTGGGGCGGTGAATCGTCATGGTGTAACTATATATAAATGTGCTGAGACATTCTTATATGGCGCGATTCAAGTGTACCAACGGTGACTCTATTTACAGTATTAATAAATAGAATAAATTCGATGGAGATAGGCTAAAGCGTCCTGTGCCAGATAAACAAATTATAACGTGTATTCCTTAATCCATCAATAGTTTTATATATAATATAATCTCCTATGGATAGGCATTTGAATGCTTTTTTCCAAAATGCAGTAAGATATTTAGACGTTCACCAGTCTCATAAATGCTGACACATACTGAGAAGACCAGATTCAATTTTAAGTGTGCCATGGGCTGTCACTTACATTAACTTAAGTATACATGCATCATAATAGCAACTGGTGAGAAGCCATTGACGTGTCAGTTGTACAAAGCTATAAGTATAAACATAGACATGGAACTGCATCGTGATGAGAAGGCATTTAAGTGTCAGGAGTGTGGGAAGAGATTCGCACGATCATCTGATCTCAGCATGCACATGCGGATACATACGGGTGATAAGCCATTTAAGTGTCCAGTGTGTGATAAGAGATTCGCACAGTCATCAGCGCTGAGCAGACATACGATGATACACACGGGTAAGAAGCCATTTAAGTGTCAGGTGTGTGATAAGGGATTCATCCAATCATCAAACCTCAGCGTACACATGCGGACACATACGGGTGAGCAGCCGTTTAAGTGTCAGGTGTGTGCTAAGAGATTCACACTCTTAGCACATCTCAACACTCATAGGAAAATACATACAGGAGAAAAGCCATATATATGTCCAGTGTGTGGTAAGAGATTCGCACAGTCATCAGCGCTGAGCAGACATACGATGATACACACGGGTAAGAAGCCATTTAAGTGTCAGGTGTGTGATAAGGGATTCATCCAATCATCAAACCTCAGCCTACACATGCGGACACATACGGGTGAGCAGCCGTTTAAGTGTCAGGTGTGTGCTAAGAGATTCATACACTTAGCAAATCTCAACAATCATAGGAAAAAACATACAGGAGAAAAGCCATATATGTGTAAAGTGTGAGATTCGCACACACATCAGCGCTGAGCAGACATACGATGATAGACACGGGTGAGAGGCCGTATAAGTGTCAGGTGTGTGATATGAGATTCAAACACTCATCTAGTCTAAACACTCATATGCAGAAACATGCTAATTAGACGCCGTTTAAGTGCCGCTTGTATGTTAGTTGTTCATACAACACTTACATTTAAACAAACACGTGTTTATACTGTTAATATACTGACAAGACGCCGTGTAAGTCAGGTATTTGATTAACAGATTACCAGCGTCATTAATTCTAGAGGCGCACATGTGCTACATATATTTTAGAAGTTATTTAATTATCAAGCCTATGTATCAAACGTAACATATAATCATCAATTATTAACACATACATGTGGACAATACCTAAGTAATTAGGCTCTTTACATAATAGTAATATAGTCGTCATGTAACAATTGAATTGAATTGAATGTTGTTTAACGGCTCATCAACACAGTATAGGTTATTTAGAGCTGAAAAGTCTACTCTGGAACCACACGGCATATAACGTGTTGTAGCATAAGCTTATGGTCGTCTACCACGTGTGTTCAAATGGTAACCATGGGAACATATCTGGCCCCGGAAGGGGTGGGGTAACAGTTTTCAATAAAGCAGTATTGGAGTGTCATTAAACAAACTCTTCTCCGACTACCAGAGGTATAATATAGCATAAGCATATGATCCTCTACCAAGTTTGTTAAAATATTGAGCAAGGGTTTAAATGGTGACACGAGGATCACAGTTAACATAACGTTATTTAGCAATATCTTTAAATCACCTTTCTCTGATTTCTGCATGCAGCATACTATTATAGTTCTCTACCAAATTTTTTAAACGATGGACTTAGGTCAATTTTAACCATGCCCTTGGACTTATCAATTTCAATGAAAAATCTAAAATCTTCTCATAAACCATGAAACACATAGCTGTTATACTTTGCATAAATCATCGACATATTATAATCCTCCTCTATCTTTTTCCAGATATGATCTGGGGTCATACATGGCATCGCCCTGGTGGACACTTGTTTTAAATACAGCAACTCTTATTTTATGAAGCTACACGGCATTGCTCACTCGCAACGTATAGCAAGGGCACATAGTTCATACTTACACAATAACATTTAGAAACATACTTACACAATAACATTTAGAAACAGTGACCTAGATTATCACCAAGGCGGGCACCCGTTAACCTGCAGAGCCTTAACCTGCTCTGCAGGGGTTGATGACCTTCGAAATGTTACTTTTTGCAAATCTTAAGAAAATATAAAAACCGGTAAAAATAAGCTGATTAAAGTTTATAAAGACCTGAACATTAAATAATTAATGCCTGCCACCATATGAAACAACTCTCTGAATACTCGTCTAACAGTGTATGCCCAAATGGGATATTTACTCCCATACTATATACACCAAGAAATGACATACATTTGAATGTAATGTTAATTTTAATATTTCTATACCCGTACAGAAAAGAAATCTCGCAGACTAAAATTGTATAATTTGGAAAGATCAAAGAATATATTAACTGCATACGTGTAGGTATGATAATTAGAGAAATGTGGCAGTCGGCTTTTCCAATTAGACACTTGCGGTGGCACATCATGCAACAGCTGATTGAATATTTACCGTGAGATTTGTAAAGAGTTTCTCACCAGGTGTTAAAAACAGTAGGTAATCGATTGGATGAGATCAATTTAAAAACTGACTATATATCGAGACGAACTTAGTTACGAAATGCAGTCGAATGTTTTCATTCTGATTGTCGGTTCTAATAGTATTTAGGCACTCTTCTGTTTTTTGGCAAATACAACTAAAACAATAGTTATCAAATAATGTCCAGTGACATAATGCTTATTCTTTCTGAATAATTCATTGGAAACAGTCTGGTAAAAACCAATTTAAGCACGTATTTTTGAAGTACAAATATCTACTATTAGAAGCTATTCTGTATAATGAAAATCGGGTACAAACCCCGTGAATAGCAATAATAAACGGGTACGAACCCCGGAAAAACGGGTACGAACCCCGACTGACAGTAATATATGTACTTCTAAAATAACACTGCCACTTCAAACATTATATTGATAAACATTTAAACAGCTGACTTAATATAGTCTGGTACCAACACAGCGTCAGCTTGGCTATTTAATATAGGCTATTAAATATAAAGGAGAGGCAATTTACTTTAATGTGGTTTAAAGGCTGACTTAATAAAGTCTGGTACCAACCCAGCGTCAAGCCAAAATATAACGTAACTTTAATGTGATTAACGACTGACTTAATATAGTCTGGTACCAACCCAGCGTCAGTCTTGCCTTTTTAGTATAGGCTATACTTAGGAAATGAAACAGTAACTAGAAAGAAGAGAAAATTAATCTTAATGTGAATACACGGCTGACTTAATATAGTCTGGTACTAACCCAGCGTCAAGCCATATATGACGTAATTGTTATGTGATTACGATTGACAATAAAATCGGGTACCAACCCAGATCTTAAACGTATAGAAACGGGATTTAGTTCCGTATAAACGACACATTAAATATCTCTCTTGCTAATAATATGCACAAGAAAGTGACATTTTTAGAGTATACAGTCAGTAAAATGTAACTACCACCTTGGTACGTGAGTTACAAAGACACAAACAATCCAATCCATATGACAATGATTTTTTAATCATTATAAATAATGTATTGAACTGAAAACGCTATAAAAGGAATAGGTTGAAGATTTTATAGCAACTGAAGAAGGCCCTCGGGCTGAAAACGTTTTTGCGGCAGGATATTGTTTTCCTGGTAAAATCGTTAACCTATATACAGTGCATATAGACAGATAGAAATATACTTGCATTGTCTGTTATTTGGCACAATAAATAAAAATTGAATATAAACCTAAGTGTGCATAATGCATAATCAAATAAATTCACACAACAGCGGCACACGTAAAACACTGGCTGTGAGACATACACCCGTGAGGAATCCCTAACTAGGCATGGGACCCTTACGAGACATTTTGAAACGTCAACTTTGGTCGGACACCCGCACCCCCCATAACATTTAGAAACAGTGACCTAGATGATCACCATGGCGGGCACCCGTTAACCTGCAGAGCCTTAACCTGCTCTGCAGGGGTTGATGACCTTCGAAATGTTACTTTTTGCAAACCTTAAGAAAATATAAAAACCGGTAAAAATAAGCTGATTAAAGTTTATAAAGACCTGAGCATTAAATAATTAATGCCTGCCACCATATGAAACAACTCTCTGAATACTCGTCTAACAGTGTATGCCCGAATGGGATATTTACTCCCATACTATATACACCAAGAAATGACATACATTTGAATGTAATGTTAATTTTAATATTTCTATACCCGTACAGAAAAGAAATCTCGCAGACTAAAATTGTATAATTTGGAAAGATCAAAGAATATATTAACTGCATACGTGTAGGTATGATAATTAGAGAAATGTGGCAGTCGGCTTTTCCAATTAGACACTTGCAGTGGCACATCATGCAACAGCTGATTGAATATTTACCGTGAGATTTGTAAAGAGTTTCTCACCAGGTGTTAAAAACAGCAGGTAATCGATTGGATGAGATCAATTTAAAAACTGACTATATATCAAGACGAACTTATTACGAAATGCAGTCGAATGTTTTCATTCTGATTGTCGGTTCTTAAAGTATTTAGGCACTCTTCTGTTTTTTGGCAAATACAACTAAAACAATAGTTATCAAATAATGTTCAGTGACATAATGCTTATTCTTTCTGAATAATTCAATGGGAACAGTCTGGTAAAAACCAATTTAAGCACGTATTTTTGAAGTACAAATATATACTATTAGAAGCTATTCTGTATAATGAAAATCGGGTACAAACCCCGTGTATAGCAATAATAAACGGGTACGAACCCCGGAAAAACGGGTACGAACCCCGACTGACAGTAATATATGTACTTCTAAAATAACACTGCCACTTCAAACATTATATTGATAAACATTTAAACAGCTGACTTAATATAGTCTGGTACCAACCCAGCGCCAGCTTGGCTATTTAATATAGGCTATTAAATATAAAGGAGAGGCAATTTACTTTAATGTGGTTTAAAGGCTGACTTAATAAAGTCTGGTACCAACCCAGCGTCAAGCCAAAATATAACGTAACTTTAATGTGATTAACGACTGACTTAATATAGTTTGGTACCAACCCAGCGTCAGTCTTGCCTTTTTAGTATAGGCTATACTTAAGAAATGAAACAGTAACTAGAAAGAAGAGAAAATTAATCTTAATGTGAATACACGGCTGACTTAATATAGTCTGGTACTAACCCAGCGTCAAGCCATATATGACGTAATTGTTATGTGATTACGATTGACAATAAAATCGGGTACCAACCCAGATCTCAAACGTATAGAAACGGGATTTAGTTCCGTATAAACGACACATTAAATATCTCTCTTGCTAATAATATGCACAAGAAAGTGACATTTTTAGAGTATACAGTCAGTAAAATGTAACTACCACCTTGGTACGTGAGTTACAAAGACACGAACAATCCAATCCATATGACAATGATTTTTTAATCATTATAAATAATATATTGAACTGAAAACGATATAAAAGGAATAGGTTGAAGATTTTATAGCAACTGAAGAAGGCCCTCGGGCTGAAAACGTTTTTGCGGCAGGATATTGTTTTCCTGGTAAAATCGTTAACCTATATACAGTGCGTATAGACCGATAGAAATATACTTGCATTGTCTGTTATTTGGCACAATAAATAAAAATTGAATATAAACCTAAGTGTGCATAATGCATAATCAAATAAATTCACACAACAGCGGCACACGTAAAACACTGGCTGTGAGACATACACCCGTGAGGAATCCCTAACTAGGCATGGGACCCTTACGAGACATTTTGAAACGTCAACTTTGGTCGGACACCCGCACCCCCCATAACATTTAGAAACAGTGACCTAGATTATCACCAAGGCGGGCACCCGTTTACCTGCAGAGCCTTAACCTGCTCTGCAGGGGTTGATGACCTTCGAAATGTTACTTTTTGCAAATCTTAAGAAAATATAAAAACCGGTAAAAATAAGCTGATTAAAGTTTATAAAGACCTGAGCATTAAATAATTAATGCCTGCCACCATATGAAACAACTCTCTGAATACTCGTCTAACAGTGTATGCCCGAATGGGATATTTACTCCCATACTATATACACCAAGAAATGACATACATTTGAATGTAATGTTAATTTTAATATTTCTATACCCGTACAGAAAAGAAATCTCGCAGACTAAAATTGTATAATTTGGAAAGATCAAAGAATATATTAACTGCATACGTGTAGGTATGATAATTAGAGAAATGTGGCAGTCGTCTTTTCCAATTAGACACTTGCGGTGGCACATCATGCAACAGCTGATTGAATATTTACCGTGCGATTTGTAAAGAGTTTCTCACCAGGTGTTAAAAACAGTAGGTAATCGATTGGATGAGATCAATTTAAAAACTGACTATATATCGAGACGAACTTAGTTACGAAATGCAGTCGAATGTTTTCATTCTGATTGTCGGTTCTTAAAGTATTTAGGCACTCTTCTGTTTTTTGGCAAATACAACTAAAACAATAGTTATCAAATAATGTTCAGTGACATAATGCTTATTCTTTCTGAATAATTCATTGGGAACAGTCTGGTAAAAACCAATTTAAGCACGTATTTTTGAAGTACAAATATATACAATTAGAAGCTATTCTGTTTAATGAAAATCGGATGCAAACCCCGTGAATAGCAATAATAAACGGGTACGAACCCCGGAAAAACGGGTACGAACCCCGACTGACAGTAATATATGTACTTCTAAAATAACACTGCCACTTCAAACATTATATTGATAAACATTTAAACAGCTGACTTAATATAGTCTGGTACCAACCCAGCGTCAGCTTGGCTATTTAATATAGGCTATTAAATATAAAGGAGAGGCAATTTACTTTAATGTGGTTTAAAGGCTGACTTAATATAGTCTGGTACCAACCCAGCGTCAAGCCAAAATATAACGTAACTTTAATGTGATTAACGACTGACTTAATATAGTCTGGTACCAACCCAGCGTCAGTCTTGCCTTTTTAGTATAGGCTATACTTAGGAAATGAAACAGTAACTAGAAAGAAGAGTAAGTTAATCTTAATGTGAATACACGGCTGACTTAATATAGTCTGGTACTAACCCAGCGTCAAGCCATATATGACGTAATTGTTATGTGATTACGATTGACAATAAAATCGGGTACCAACCCAGATCTCAAACGTATAGAAACGGGATTTAGTTCCGTATAAACGACACATTAAATATCTCTCTTGCTAATAATATGCACAAGAAAGTGACATTTTTAGAGTATACAGTCAGTAAAATGTAACTACCACCTTGGTACGTGAGTTACAAAGACACGAACAATCCAATCCATATGACAATGATTTTTTAATCATTATAAATAATATATTGAACTGAAAACGCTATAAAAGGAATAGGTTGACGATTTTATAGCAACTGAAGAAGGCCCTCGGGCTGAAAACGTTTTTGCGGCAGGATATTGTTTTCCTGGTAAAATCGTTAACCTATATACAGTGCGTATAGACAGATAGAAATATACTTGCATTGTCTGTTATTTGGCACAATAAATAAAAATTGAATATAAACCTAAGTGTGCATAATGCATAATCAAATAAATTCACACAACAGCGGCACACGTAAAACACTGGCTGTGAGACATACACCCGTGAGGAATCCCTAACTAGGCATGGGACCCTTACGAGACATTTTGAAACGTCAACTTTGGTCGGACACCCGCACCCCCATATCATTGTGGATTGAAAATGAGTATTTAACAATCATTGTTTAAGATCATAGTTTGGAATTATTCATTGTATACTGAAAGTTGAGTTGGGGTGGTCGTATGATTTCGAAGCATCATTGCTTTTTTTCAGTTTACAAATCATACGAGAGGTAGTCTGATGAAAAGTGTTATGTTTTGAGCTGTATAGCTTAGACAAAATAGGAAAATAAGTTTTGAATTAAGCTAGGCTCAGTTTTATCTGGTCGAGACAGTCACCTTATACATGTATATAGTCACTCTGTCCATCGCGTCCTGTCGCGTCCTGTCGCGTCCCGTCGCGTCTGTCCCGTCCCTTCTCGTCGCGTTTTATTATTTAACAGATAATACATGGTTGCATATTTGCTTTTCATGTGAAAATACATTATAACAAGAAAAGGTATAACACATATATTATACCATGGGAAGTATGGACTGCATGTAGATGTTCTGGATCCGGGATCGTTTTGATAGTGAAGGTCACCACCACCTTGACCTTTAAATGAATAAGGATAAGGGTCATGTACTGGTCATGAGCAACCATTCATCCTTTCAAGTTGGAGGACCTAGATCCATCAAGTTTGTAGTTGTTGATAGGACATCGTATTGATAGTGAAGGGCACCGCAACCTTGACCTCCGATCAAGTGACCGGAAAATAACAAGAGGTCAATGACCTTGAAACTCTACTAATTGATTTTGATTTCAGGAAGTAGTCGATACAAACTTGCTTTTTGAAAATCTATTTTTAGCCGTAGCGGCCATCTTGAATTTCCGGCCGACCTGAAATTTTGCTTGGATCAATTAGACACCAAGAGCAGCTTTCCTGTGAAGTCTCATGGAAATCCGTCAAGTAGTTTCAGAGGAGTAGTCGCTACAAGTTTTCATTATATAATTCTATGTAAACAAAGATGGCCGCTGACAGCCATGTTTAACATTGAATCAAAATGATGTTCGACTCCTATAACCATCATGCCATGCTGATCATTTTAGAAAAAGTCCCATATCAGTATCTTTTATAGTTTTCAAGAAGTAGTCGCTACAAACTTATTTTTTAACAATCTATTTTTAGCCATGGCGGCCAACACGAATTTCTGGCCGACCTGAAATTTTGCTAAGATCATTTAGACATGAAGAGCAACATTCATGTGAAGTTTCATGAAAATCCATCAAGTATTTTTAGAGGAGTAGTCGCTGCAAGTTTTCATGATATAACTCTATGTAAACAAAGATGGCCACTGGCAGCCATGTTTAACGTCGAATCAAAATAATGTTCGACTCGAATAACCATCATGTCATGCTGATCATTTTAGAAAAAGTCACATATCAATATCACTTATAGTTTTCAAGAAGTAGTCGCTACAAACTTATGTTTTTTAAATCTATTTTTTACTGTGGCGGCCATCTTGAATATCTGGCCGATCTGAAATTTTGCTAGGAACATTCCTGTGAAGTTTCACGGAAATCCGTTAAGTAGTTTCAGAGGAGTAGTGGCTACAAGTTTTCATTATACAACTCTATGTAAACAAAGATGGCTACTGACAGCTATGTTTAACATCGAATTAGAACGATTTTTGACAAGGACCAACATCATGTCATGCTGTATCATTTTTAGGAAAAGTCCCATATGAATATCACTTATAGTTTTGAAGAAGTAGTCGCTACAAACTTGTATTTTGAAAATCTTTTTTTAGCCATGGCGGCCATCTTGTATTTCCGGCCGACCTGAAATTTTGCTAGAATCAATTAAGACATGAAGAGCAACATTCGTGTGAAGTTTCATGAAAATCCGTCAAGTATCAAGTACTTTCAGAGGAGTAGTCGCTACAAATAAAAGTTTACAGACAGACAGACGCCGCACCACGGCATAAGCCCGGCTGATCTCTGATCAGTGGAGCTAAGAACAGGTTATCTACTGGTCATGACCATCCATCCTTTCAAGGTTGAGGACCGTAGGACCAACCGTTGTGTAGTTATTGATCGGACATCTTTAGATAGCGAATGTGACCGCGACCTTGAACTTTGATGTAGTGACCCCAAAATGAATAGGTGTCATCTAGTTGTAATGGTAAAGCGTTCTTCCAAGTTTGGGGGCCCTAGGTCCAACCATTCTGTAGTTATTGATCGGACATCGTTTCGATAGTTAATGTCAACACGACCTTGACCTTTGACCTAGTGACCCCAAAATCAATAAGGGCCATCGACTGGTCATGAGCAACCATCCCTCTAAGTTTGGGTACCCTTCTGCCAACCATTCTGTAGATATTGATCGGACACCGTTTGGATAGTCAATGTTAGCTCGGATGTAACCTTTGACCTGGTGACACCAAAATCAATAGGGGTCAAAATTTACATGGCGCTCCGACCACACTTTGTTGTGGGGAGCAATAATCTATTAATTGAAGGGCATTGGCTTAGTCGTTGCTGGGGTGATTTACGGAAGAATAACCGTGTGACAACCTGCTGTAAGGATGAGTATTACTACCAAGATATAACGGTCATGATTGAATAATTGGTAGGGAACTGAAGAAGTGAAGGGACACTACAAAATCTGAAATGAAGATTGCTGTGCATCACTTTAAGTGGGGTGCATGAGATGTTGTAGATTTGGCGGAAAGTGACAAATGAGAATAGGTATTTGGTTGAAAAATATGTTTAATATACAAAAACAACATTACTGATGTGGAAAAAAACAATTGTATGTACTACTCAGTGTGTCAGGTCCCTGCCAAGACTTGAACTTGAATCTCTTTTCTCGAAAGAAAAGTGTGTTTCCTTACACTACAGAGATCGCCCAGACATCACAAAAAGAGTGTACAAAACTAAGTGAAATTAATAAAGATGTAGATCAAAAGAATGTCAAACTAAAACTAGAAATTGTTATTGGACAAAAACGTATGGCTCCCCACTCGCCCGAACAGACATAATTGACGACCCTAGGTCCAACCGTTCTCATTGATCTGAGATCGTTTTGATATTCAATATCCCTGTGACTGTATCTACAACCTGTATCAGTAATATTTATTGGTCAACCATCCTTCCAAGTTTGAGGACCCTAGGTCCAACCATTCTCTAGTTATTGATTGGACATTGTTTTGTTATTGATCGGGGATCATTTTGATATCAACAGGAGTCATGTTCTGGTCATGATCAACCATCCTTCCAAGTTTGAGGACCCTAGGTCCAACCATTCTCTAGTTATTGATCGGACATCGCTTTGATAGTCAATGTCGTCGCTAGCTTGACCTTTGACCTAGTGACCCCAAAATCAAAAGGGGTCATCTGCTGGTCATGATCAACGATCCTTACAAGTTTGAGAACCCTAGGTCTAACCATTCTCTAGTTATTGATCAGACATCGTTTGATAGTCAATGTCACCGCGATCTTGACCTTTGACCTAATGAACATCGATTTGATAGTCAATGTCACCACGATGTTGACCTTTACCTAGTGACTCCAAAATCAATAGGGGTCATCTACTGGTCATGACCAACCATCCTTCCAAGTTTGAGGACCCTAGGTATAACCATTGTGTAGTTATTGATCGGATATCGTTTTGATAGTCAATGTCACTGCGACCTTGACCTTAAACCTAGTGACCCCAAAATCAATAGGGGTCATCTACTGGTCATGACCAACCATCCTTCCAAGTTTGAGGACCCTATGTCCAACCATTGTGTAGTTATTGATCGGATATAGTTTTGACCGTCAATGTCACCGCGACCTTGACCTTTGACCAAGTGACCCCAAAATCAATAGGGGTCATGTACTGGTCATGACCAACCATCCTTTCAAGTCTGAAGAGCCTAGTCAAACAATTCTTTAGTTATTGATCGGAATCTTTTTGATAGTCAATGTCACCGCGACCTTGACCTTTGACCTAGTGACCCCAAAATCAATAGGGGTCATCTAATAGTCATGATCAACCATCCTTCTAAATTTGAGGACCATAGGTCCAACCATTCTCTAGTTATTGATCGGACATCGTTAGTGACACAGACAGCACAAAATCAATATTGCTCCCCTCCACACTTTGTGTGGGGGAGCCATAACTATCACAGAAAGTTATTAATACCCTTGCAAACGCATAACCCATGAATTCATGTATATGCGCAGTTCCACTTCATACTGATGCTTCTCACAATGTTTGGGGTATGACAGAGGTCATAGTGACCTTATTTTGGTATGCGACCTACCGCTATCCCAAGATGTATCAACATACCAAGTTTGGTATTTCTAAGTGTTATTGTATTGAAAATATGGTCCGGACAAGCATTTTCTATGACAGAGGTCACTGGTCAAGGTCACAATTACCTTATTCTGGTACGCGACACATCGCTATCCCAAGATGTATCTAAATACCAAGTTTGCTATCTCTAAGACTTAGTGTTATAGTATTAAAAATACGGTCTGGACAAGCATTTTCTATGACAGAGGTCACAGGTCAAGGTCACAGTGGCCTTATTTTGGTATGCGACACACAGCTATCCCAAGATGTATCCACATACCAAGTTTGGTATCTCTAAGTGTTATAGTATTGAAAATACGGTGCAGACAAGAGGTGAAAGTGTCTGTGGATGTTCTACTGGCTAAATGAGCAGGGGACCGTAACACATTTTCAACATTCATTCAACCGGCACATAGCAATGATATAGGTCAATAGTTGTTGAATGCCAGCCAGGGTAGCAGGAGAACTAGTCTGTAAAAAGTAAGTGTATTACAGGGTTCCCACAGTTTTTTGAGAACAAAACTCAAGGTCTTTTCCAGGTTTTCCCACTGTTTTCAAGGACAATTTATAAATACCAGTGTTTGTCCGACACCGTTGTTGGAAAAACGTTAAATTGTTCGCAGTACTAATATGTAACACCACACAAGATGTTAGTTTATTGCTTTTGACAAGTATTGACTTTAACCCGCTGTTTTTTAGGCTGTTCTCCCTCCTATGAAGGAAATTTAGTGTTGACATTTAACTTGTTCTCAGACGACATGCTCTATCGATTCAAATGATTAGACGCTTGCATATACGACGGAACATTGCGAGTTTTATTTGAAAATACTCGGCTAAAATCGTCAACATATTTTATGAGTCAACCGGTGAGGTAACGAATTTGTACGACAGCGATCGAAAATAAAAGTACAATTTGGGGTTCATATTTCATTGATCAGAACATTAACACATCTTTACGACTGTTCACGAATATCAATGGTTATTTTTAATGGGCTTACTAGGTCATTCGCCAAATCGCCATAGGCGAAAAGTAACCTGAACTGGCGAATGAAAACCGTAAGACATACACACCAAATTCGCCAGACATCGGCGGTCTGGCGAATCCAAATTTCCGACCGATTTTGTCTAAAAGATCTCGGAAAATCCCGAATTCTAATTCACAAAGTCTTTCACTGTTTATAAGCCACTATCCCGTGTTTTAGCTAATTAGTGACAATCAATTTAGATCGTTAAACTAATTATGTCAGCGTTTTGATATATATGTAAATTGGGTGTCCCGGCTCAGAGATCTCGCTTCGCTCGATCCTGATCCGGTAACACCCAATTTACATATATATGTATTAATTCACAATCACCATGAAATGGTGATTTTACTTGATTTATAAAACTTTTTTAAAATAGGGGTAGTGAAGATTGCAAGTTTAAATTTTTTTTATAAGTTATCAAAATTATAAAATGTTTCTTTAATACAAAACAAATTTGTTGATTTGTTATCAAAATTACACCCAAATCAACAATTTTCTGACCTTGAATACAAAGGTGGTGGATCATACTCAAACACACTACTAAAACAATAAATCACACACTTTTTAGACTTTTTTGTAAGGTTGCCATTGCTTCTTTTCTTCCCTGTTCCACTAGTTCTTTTTTTTGAACTTCACTTATTTCAGCCTTTTTTTGTTTGGTGTCTTCTTTTAAACTATAATATTTATCCAACTCATCTAAAATCATCTTAAACTCTTGATCAGATATTTGTGCATCACTCAACGCTTTTGATATTAACTGCTTTATACTATTTAACTTTGCCTCTGCCAAAGTTTTTATTTCATGATGTTTTTGAGCTTTTGCATTAAGCTTCCGTCTGATAAAATTAACACAAACACCTGTAGCTCCACATACTATTGCTGCTATTTCTAAAGGTAATAAAACTGGAATAACAAATCCAATCCCAGCCATAATAACACCTGCTGATATCAAGGTAGTGTCAATTCCATCTGTAATATTAATACCACGTTTATATTTTTTATAAAGTGACTGACGTATATCTCGTTCTGTAATTAACTTTTTTTCAATTTCTGAAATCTTTTGTAATCTATAATTTTGTCCGTTTTCCACTGAATTTTCCACTGGCAAATCAGGATATAAACTTGGTGCTGTCGGTTGCTTCATTTTTTATTAATGAATAAAAAATTAAATTAATTCAATTAATAATGATGCCACCGTATTTACAGCGGTAGCGTTAGCAACCTTGCATACAAAGTTAACAACAGAACCAACACCAATTTCTAAAGGTTCGTCAAAGTTATCATGATTGCGTGGAATTATGTGAAGCGTTATACCATAATTTGGTTGTTCAACACCATTGACAGAAACTATTACAGTTACGTCACCAACTAATCGTTCACATGCTAAACCTATTCCCATAATCCGTCCACGGCGCGTCATTACATGCCCCACATTTGATTCTGCCCCACCATTACCAAATGAGAGTATTCTATTCAACACAAGTGGGCCCTTAGCCTCTGCAAATATTGTTATAATTCCATATTTAAGATTATCAACTCTATTTTTTAAATGATTAAACTGGCTAACAAAAGGCACAATTCGCCTATATAAATCTTGAACATCATTTATCAAAGCCTCTAAGTCTTCTGTTTTTTTAGGTCTTGTTGGTCCATATATACTCATTGTTTTTTTTATAAAAATATATTTTTTAAATAATTTCTAAAACACAACTCATAGACAAACCGTGATTATATATTTTGTTGCCATACTCATCTCTAACTTCTATTTTCAATTCAGTAATTGCACCATTCATAAGACAGTGATATTCAGGATAAAAACTTGTATATACTATATCTCCAAACTCCTTATTTACTACAGGTACAACACCTATAATAGTGCTTGGCTTACCATTGAAATAATTACTACTCGTATTAACTTGTTCCAGATGAACATATAGCTGTTTATAAGGAGCTAAATTAATTGGGTAATCTCCTATATTAGTACCTGTCAACCATTTTCTCTCCTTGAATCCCAGCATTTTTGAAAGACCGCTTGACATTCGTGTCTCTATTGGTGTATGTATAATGGCTGTACCAATTTGGACAATACTGTCCAGGATAATACTTTCATTTAGCTTTTTAAACTTTTTTACCAAGTCTTGAAAGTTATAAAGTCCACCTGGAAAAGATTCTGTTTTGGCTGGGTTTCTTGTCTTTGCGGTTTCGTGAATAATATTATACCAACCGATAGTGTATGTAAAACTTTTTAATCCAACGCGCTTGGTTCCATCTCTATTATCGATATACTGTTGTAAATTAATAGAGTTGTCTATGTTTGAAATTGTATGAAACATTATTTTTTTAATATATATATATAAAAACACAAATAAAAATGATTTCTGAAGAATTCAAATATAACCCAGATGCTCACTATTTAAATACTTTTAGCAAGAAAGTGATAGATATAATAAATCAAAACATAGTCATTACATCAGACGGTAAAGACTTTAAAGCATCATTTCCCAATGTCTTTGAAAAATACAAACTTTCATACGTCAAATCAGATGCTATAGTCCAACGTTGGGGAACAGATTGGATGTTATTTTGGCAGAATCAGTTAAACTTTGCTATTTGGTGTGCAACCAGTGGATGTGGTATTGATTTCAACAATCATCTAAAAGCTGATACTCTGGTTGGTTCGTTATTTCGATTTCATGTCTATTACCAAGTCAGAAGAATATTATTTGAGATGAGTGTAGCATTACCGCAAGACTCAAATTGGAATGCTTTTAATAACACATATAACCGAAACGCATACGAGAGAATATGCAAGGAGTTTAACGTTGACTTAAATTCAGACTGGAGACAGAAACAAAGCTATAATAATGGTTTAGGAACAATTTACAATTACTGGACACATATTGGTTATCATCCTTTGGTAAATACTGTATACGACAACAAAACGATGAATTTTACAGTCTATGAGAGTGATAAAACATATCACATTGATTACATTGCACAAGGATCTGAGGCTGACAACAGCTGGTCTACTTTTATACTAGATTGTTCATCTGGATTTACAAGAGCTGGAGTAGAAAGAATCAATGACAGCATAAGAACATACTGCTGGGCAATCCTTGGTTCACAATCACAAACAAGAACTGATATACTTGGAACTGGAACAGCATTTGATGCACAGAAACAATTTCTAGCAAATGTAGAGGACGCAATAAATAGCCCCATCGACTTGCCCAGTCAAATTTCAAGATATGAAAACACCTTAAAATATGCAAGAAGTAAAGTAAATTTTGTATATGGAAGTGGATTGTACATGTCTCCGAGCGACATGGAATTAAAAATTGGAATAATACAAGACTACAATAATGAAATTGTAATAGCAACTGATGCACAAGCATTAGGATTGAACAATGATGTAAATGTAAAACCAGTGCCACCAAAAATAATTCAACCTTTTCAAGGCACCACAACAAAGAAATTTTTACCGGAACATTCTGACTTTGATAAATCATCAATACATAAAACTGTGAAACATAACCCACCAGAAATACAAAAAATAGCGATTGAACACGAAGATAACAAAACAACTATAATTGTTGGTACCATAGTAATAGGTCTTGCTGCATTACTTATTTACGAGATTTACTGAACCACTCTTTGGCTGCCACATACAACAACCCAGAAACAAACACAAGCAGAGCCCATAGATTGTTACCAAGCCAATTAATAACATTACCTGTTGCAGATAAAAGCCATGATACTATTGCACCAATAACTCCTGGAAGTGCTGCAGCAGCTTTACCAGCTAAGTTGGCAAGAAGTTTACCAAGATTAAATAGTTGTTTTTTTATCCAGTCTTTTACACTTGATGGATCAGGCTTTGGAGTTGGAGTTGGTGCAGTCCCTCCTCCCGTTGTAGGAATAATGGTCTCAACTAATACCCCAATAATCATACCAAAGGCAGTCAAAATACTAACAATAGTAATACCTTGCTCCCTAAACAAGGTTTTGATTCTCTCACCCAATGTTGTGTCTTTTTTTAACACCTTATTTATAGTTTCTTTTATCCTGTTTATTTGACTGCGTAATGCTTCTTTGTTTTCACTCGCCACTTCAAGTCGCGCACTTCTTTCATCTTCTAATTTTTTTATTCTGTCACGTATGCGCTCTTGTTGAAACTCATCCTCCTGCCCGGGGGTGCTAACTTGTTCTAATTTTTGTTTTTCTTTTGTTATGTCTTTATCAAGCTCAGTGAGCTTTGAGAGATTATTAGTAAGTTCTCCACGAAAGCTTTGCAATACCTTATCTAAACCTCGTATCTCTCGCATTGTTAGACCTTCTGTTTGTGTTTGAACAGCAGTTTTAGAATGAGTTTCATCTATTATATTACTCAAATTACTCTCAATTGTATTTACGGCATCTACTGTATTTTGTACATCTTCAGTTGTTGAAAAAGTTTGCTTTTGTATATCTTCTCCTGCTTTTGTGAGGGTATTTTTTGTTTTTGTCAAGTCTGCTAATTCTGCTAATTCTGCCCTGCCCCGAGCAATTCTTTCACGTGGAACTAATAAATCATAATCTTTTAACATATTTCTGATAAAATTAATACCATGTTTTTTAACTAAAGTGTCCAGCTTATAAAATTTGATTGGTTCGTTTGGATTATTTCCCTTATAATAGGTAAGTGGAACATCATCCGTCCCAACTGCATATAACATTGTTCTACCGATTTCGTCCTCAGCCACTCTAAAATCATTTTTATAATCAATTCCGCTGATTTCAGCATTAACTTCAGTAAAAAATTGTTCTACTAACAACTTTTTTTGTGTTAGTTGTTCTTCTGTTTTATCTTCCCCTTCAAGCTGATTAATATAGTTATTTTCACTTACAATTTGTCTCTGAAATTCTGAGTTAGGTTGTATGAATTCGTCTTCTTCTTCGTCAAGTCTATCTAAGTCTTCTTCTGTTATAGTTTCAATATCGAACGCAGGAGTTTCAAATCCACCCTCAGCCATTGTTTATTTTATTTAATTTTAAAAAATATATTTAAAAAATAGAAACAATGTCGGCTTACGGAAACAAACTCAGCCCTCATAGAAAACTAAGAGAACCTCATGGTGCCAAAGGCATCCGCACAAGTGTAGTAATAACTAATAATCCCTCAACAATAGACCAAAACCAGCAACTGCTTGTAAGATTTCCCAACCTAAGTACTAATGATGTGATAGTTCCAAGTACTGCTCGTCTTGCCTTTGAAATAGAACTTAAAAGCAGAACAGACGCCAACGCTACTCTATTTCAAAATCTGGGTAGAACAATTGTGAAAAAAATGACAATAAGAATAAGTGGTAACGAAGTCATGTCAATAGATGACAGTGATATATATCATTGTTATGTAGATTTATGGAAAAGCCCTAGCGAACGACAAAACATAGCTTACCAAGGTATTGGTAAACCAAACATGTTAAAACATAGAGTTAGCGCGGGAGATGCTTCCTCAGACACTAAAGATGAAGCTATAGCAGCAGCTTATGGAAATAGATTTTGTATTCCACTGGACTTTGAAATGTTAGAAAGTCATATGCCATTTTATCAAGCGGGGCTTGGTGATAGGTTAGAATATGAATTAACGTTTAACGATTATAACAAAGTTATCAAAAGCAGTGATGCTGATGCATCTTATGTAATAAAAAATATCTGCTTGGAATTTGATACGGTTAGTGATGTTGAATTAGCCAGACAAATAAGACAGCAAATCAGTGGTAAGATGTCATTTATGTATGATCGTATCTTGCGACATAGAAAAATAATAGCAAACAAATCTGATACTCTTTGGAACATCAACATTAATGTACCAGCACGGAGCATGAAAGGTATTTTAATGCTGTTTGAAGACCCAGAAAGAACAGACACAGAAACCTATTACAACCCAAAGATTGAAAAGGTTGAAATGACAATAGAGGGAGTACCAAATCAGTTGTATAGTCAGGGCATGAAGGCATATCAACATTGGGATGAAATCAACAAATATTTTGCTTTAACATCAAAAAGAAACAAAGAGACAGAAATAGTAGCGAGGGACTTAAACTTTACCAGTGTTTCTCTTGAGACTTATTTGACAAAATCATATGCTTTGTGGCTTGACCTTAGAACATGTGAGGACAATTTATTACACGGCAGTGGAAGAAGAATAGAAAACGGCAGTGAAGGCATAACGATATTAATAAATAAAAAAGCAGATGCAGATCAAACTTTAAATATTTATCTATATATAATACAAGATGCGCAAATCAATTTCGAAGATGGAAGATTCAAAGAAGCAGGATACTAGTTTGCAACAAAAATATCCTAAATATTCACACAGTGCCATTATTTGTGGTCAGACAGGCTGTGGTAAAACAGAGTTTGTTCTTGACATACTTGAACAAGAGTATGTTGGAGTTTTTAAACATATAATTATATTGTGTCCAACCATAGAGTGGAACGAGGCTTATAAAAATAGATCCTGGATAGGAGATGTAAAAAACCCGAGAGATAAAAAAATAATAATTGTCAATCCTGTTAGCAACGGTAAAGAAATGTTACAAGAACTGTTGCGTTTCTTTTTCAAACAATATGCTGGCCAGCCCACATTATACATTATTGACGATTGCTCAGCCACAAAAGAATTAACAAAGAAAAAAGATATGTTGTCAGAGTTGGCATTCTCTGGTCGTCACGCTAAACAATCAGTATGGGTTATTTCACAGAGATATAATTCTGTATTGAAAGATTTGAGGGATCAAGTAAAATGGTTGTGTATGTTTTACACCAAGGACAGAGATAGTTATGAAAATTGTTTGAGAGAAAATGATGTTATTCCGACGTTGGAGGAGAGAACCAGAATAAAAAAAGCTTTAGCTAAGACTAAATATTCGAAGTTGATATTGAGAACTGACCAACCAACTGGTTATTGGGTTGAATAATTTCTACCAGCAATTCTTTTTTTCTAACAGCATTGCTTTGTTGCTAATAGTAATACTAACAGCAAAGTAGCAATGTTAATAGCAATACTGACATGAAAATATAATGAAAATATCAGAAAATATAGTATTGCTAATAGCATTGCTCACAGCAAAGTAGCAATGTTAATAGCAATGCTTGCAGCAAATTAATAATGTTAATAGAAAAAATAACAATGTTAATAAAAATGCTATTAACAATACTAACAATTACTAGTTGCATGAATATCGCAGCTAGTTGTTTTGTATTTTATATTTATTTCAAGATAAAAAATAAAATTAATAATATAAAAATGAATGCGGAAGAACTATTACAAAATATATCGGAACAGACGGAACCAGATGAATCAAAGCAACAAGAAACAAAAAAAGAAAGATTATCAGCTATAGTGGCTGGCGGCGGTAGTCGTCAATATTTGGGTAAAGACATACAACTCACAAACATAGATGGCATGCCACCAGATGAAATTAACAAACTTTACTGCAGATATGAAGCAAGGCTTGGGGCAAGCATGACTAAAACTTTAGGCAATTCTTTTATTAACTTGTATGTGATTGGAGTACCAAAATATTTTAATGTAACCAATCCACCAAAGCTGATAGAAGATTTGGAGGAAGACCCATTTATTAATCATGCTTTGACAAGTGCTTGTTGTGAGTTGTATTACAGGTATGGAATGTGCTTAGCACCATTTACAGCAATACTGACAACTGTTAGACATATTGATTTTAATAAAAATAAAATTATAGATAATAAAAATGAAGAATCAAGTGGAGAACCAAGAGAGTGAAGTTATACCAGTTGAAGTTGATACACAATCTGTTAAACAACAAAAAGTAAAAAATCTAAAACGAGTAGAGGCTGGAAAAAAAGGAGCAGCGGCAAGGAAGGCAAAGCGTTTGCTTCAGATAGAGCAGGATGCACAAGATGCAAGAGATGCAGGACAGATAACAAAAATAACAATAGATGAAGAAGAACCAGAAAAAATCAAAATAAACGTATACAAAAATTATATTCCACCGTGTCTGGTTTTATTAGGCGTTGCTGGGTTGGGTTTGTATATTTATAACAAAAAATCTGCTACGCAAACTGCTACGCAACCTGTAGCTGTGCAACCTGTTCATGTTGCACCAAAAGACCCGTTTGATTTTTAATAATTTAATTTAATAATTTAATTTTAAAAAAAATAATCATATAAAAAAAATGGCAGCAAGTATTGACGGAAAACAAATTGTAAATATGATGTATCATGCTGGAGTGGAAACACTTTTAACTGTTGGATATTCTGAAATTGGCAGAAAAATACTAAAAAGACCAGCCCCTAAAGTGGATTTTAATATGGTAGATGTTGGGATGCTGTCTGTGGATATAATGTTAGCAATGGCTACGAGGGATATGTTGATTAAGCAAGGTATTATTCCTGCGGATATTATGAAATAATTTTAAAAAATATATATATAAAAAAATGGCAAGTGCAGTAGCAATGATGATAGGTGGCGCATTAACAAATGCATTAGCGTTTACTGGTTCAAATTATTTCTTTTCAAAAATGGGAAGTCATTCAGATGAGGAAAGACAAAGACATGATAAAGCCGTAGAACAATTAAACGCAGCACAAGTGGAGTGGAATAAAAAAAGAACAGAGAGATTAGATTTTATTAATAAGCAACTGCAAAAAGAGCATCATGCAGAGCAGACTTTTGATGATGTGGACCAAGCTATGAAACAGTATTATTACACAACTGGTAAACATTTACTTTTGGAACCGGAGCCCAAGTTGAGTGATTTTTATACACCATCTCCGGATCAACAGAATAGAGAAATTACGTTTATTGTGGTGGGCATGGCTGCAACTGGATTTGTGGCGTATAAATTGATTTCATAAAAAAAAAAATAGTTTAAAACTATAATTATTTTGAATTTTTTTTTTTTTTTTTTGGAATAACTAAATATGTTACTTTGAAAAGACTAAGTCATATGCATGATACCTATTTTTTTTGTTGTTTTTACATGGTTTCAATCCAAGTGGTCGAATATAATATGGTGGTTTAGCACTCTTCTCTAATTTATTTTTGAGATGATCAGGCGCCCATACTTCACCATTGTCTAATAATGTCAATACCATGGATGGACCATATTCAGTATCTACTATTTTCGTATCTGTAATTTTATATATTTTATTTAGTTCCAAGTCTGTCCATTTCTTTGTGCTATTTTGATATTGCTCTTCAAGCAGTTCATCAAATTGTGCAGTTGTGATTTCCATTTTTTCTTTATAGTTATATAAAGTTTATTCTTTAGTAGAAAAAATGGAAAAGATTTATTACAGCCCAAAAGGATTTTGGAGAGGTTACACAGCAGTTAAAAAATTAGCAAAAGAGGCTGGTGTTAGTGAAAAAAAGGCATTAGAATTTTTAAAGAAACAAGCTGTGTGGCAAATTTATTTACCTGCGCCGAAGAAAATAGTTAGACCCAGGTTTGATGTTTCTACAAAGAATGAAGTGCATCAAGCTGATTTGTTATTTCTGCCGCATGATACTTTTGGCTTTGGTCGTGGACGCAAGACATATAAATATGCATTGACTGTTGTTGATATTGCAAGTAGATACAAAGAAGCAGAGCCACTGACTTCCAAGGATAGTAAAGAAGTTGCCAAAGCATTTGAAAATATATATAGTCGACATCTGAAATATCCAAAATTATTACAAGTGGATCCAGGCAGAGAATTTATGGGTGCAGTATCACAGTTGATGTCAAAACACAAAGTAAATATCAGACGAGGCAGAACCGAAATACACAGAGACCAAGCTTTAGTGGAAAGATTTAACAGAACATTAGCTGAAAGATTGTTTGGTTATCAGTATGCTAAGGAAATAGATTCGCAAAAACGTAATAGGGAATGGGTAAAGAGATTACCAGAAGTTGTTAAAGCAATAAATTCGGAGACAAAAAAGCCTCCTCCTGTTGAAACAAAAATATTAAAAGATGATCCTATCTGTATGAATGCAAGTGTAAGATATTTATATCAACCCGGGGAACAAGAAGGTGGAAGACGCAGAGCAACTGATCCAATGTGGAGTGTAGATATTCACAAGATTAAAAGTTATATGGTGACGCAAGGTATAAGAGTTTATTATTTGAAAGCACCAGCGCCACAAAGAGGATTTGTCAAAGAAGAACTACTTATTGTTCCTGCTGATACACAAATTCATAAGTTTTTAAAGAAACCATGAGCATCAGTTGTAATTCCATCTTCTCGGATGTATCTTTTTGAGTAAAATGGTGATAATGTAACTTTGTTTACTGTTATGCCATATATTTGATGTTTTATTGATCGCAACATATTCATTTCATGGGTGTATTTTTTCTTGTTAAATAGTGCATCTTTGTAGTTTTCAAAATTTATATGTTTTTTGACTACATAAGTTTTTACACCCTTCGCTTTTTTAATAAGTTGTTCATCCGCTCTCAAAATAGAATATAGCTTGGGTCTTAATCCAACATACTCAGCTATAGCAACACCAGCACATTCGTCTTTCATTTTACCCAATACTTTTTTGTTTGTATCATCATGCATTGGGTGATTTTGAGGATAATCACTCAAGTCATACTCATCTTTCATTTAAGCCATGTCTTTGTATGCATCATCTGTTCTGATGTCTACAAGCAAGCTGTCAGTATCTGTGTATAATAAAGTACAGTTATCTCCATACCTTTTTTTCAAAGTATTATAATACCAATCATACATCATATACTTTGATAAATCCAATACTGACATCCCAACATAAATTGGTTTGTTTAATGTTAATTTTGTTTTGTTTACATGCACTGCTGATAACTCATCTGAAAATTTTATGCGTCGGTTAAAGTTTGGTTTAGCTATTATTTTTCTTATTTTTTCATTTTCAGATCCATCAGTTCTGACTAGTTTTATGTCAGTTCGCTTACGAAGATTTTCCATTGTTTTTCCAAATACAGAGTTATTCATAAGTTTGTAAAAGTCTTTTTCAAATGCTGATTTAGCTTTTTTTCTGAGTTCTGTGTTTAGATTTATGTATGATTTCATCCATGGCTTTTCATTAAATTCTAATACTCTGTATACATTTTTTAGTTTCATGCCTAAAGATAAGTATAGTTGTAAATTTTTGTAATGTATTACATATTTTTTCTTATCTTGTAAATTTGGAACTAGTTGTTCTGTGTTTATACTGTTGCTTCCTAATAAGTCTGTTTGGTATTTTGATAGTAATTCTTTTTTCACTGTTAATTTTTCTGGTGCAAGTGGATAGTCATTATGTAAATCATGAATCTCTTTTGGATATTCTAAATCAACTTCTAGCATCTGTCCTTTACCAGGTTTTGGTTTGGAAAAATGACCACTTTTGTTTTTCTTTTTCCAGACAAATCCGGAAAATGGAAGTGGCTGACTCATTGCCCATCCATATAAATTATTTGCATCATAATACATTAAAAATTTTGTTGCTTGTTTGGAATTATAACCTTTGACAAATGGGTTGTTTGCTTTAGCATATCGTTTTGACACCATACTAATTCCACCTCGCATTCCTTTTTCTATGAATAAATGCATATCAATATCTGTCAAAAGTTCTAATTCTATTTCTGAATGTTTTAGTAATGCATCCCAAGATAATCCTGGTGCTGTATAATAATGCAAAGGATCAAGTTTGTATGCACTCATACATGTTTTTCTAAAAGTTTGAAACACATCTGCTAGTAAAGTTACATCAGTTTTTAGATATAAATCATGATAGTCACCAATGGTTTTGCAGTTAAACTCTTTCCATACTTTTTGGGCATGATCATAATCTTTTTTGGTTATGCTTTCGTCTGATAAACTACTGTAAAAATTTTCTATGGGTGGTAATTGTGTTTCTTTGAATTTTTCCATGCTGTCAATATATTCGTACGGATAAACACCTTTTCGTAAAAGTAACTCTGTTTTTTCAAACTGATCTTTGGTAATTTTGAAATCAGATTTATCTGTTGCGTCAACCAAACTTGCAAGAGACTTACCCATGAATTGAAAACTATCTAAAAATCTAAGTTGGCCAGCGCTAAATGATATATACTTTTCAGCATTGTTTGGAATGCAAGTAATATTACCAGTCATTGTATGTATTTTCTGCATAATCAAATGGCTATCATATCCTTTAAGGTTGTGAAATATAACAGGAATAGGTGTTTTGTTTGGTTTTATTTTTAGTTTTAGGTTGCAGTTTTTATGTGCTGCACCTCTGTATTCACCTGTAAAATGACAGTGGTCTCTTACTTTGCAATTCTTATCATTATCTATTATATTTTCTCATATCCAGCAGTGTGTTGCTTTTTCATAATCTATTTCATTCTGCTGTGTCATGATTAATGGTTTCGGGTGAGCAAATATATTATTGATCTTGCTCTTTTCACATTCCAAATGATTTAAAAACTTTTCAACAGTATCTTCACCTCTGTAAATAACAGGTTCTTCTGTTTTACCATCATATCTGACAACTTGATATCCAAATCCACAAGCTTCGTGCACACTTGTGATTTTAGATTTCTTTCCAAATTTCATTAAAAATGCTTTTATGAAACTCTCAAAATCAGCATATATCACATAAGGTACAGGCATCTGATTTTGATAATTTTTGAATTGGGTGATTGCACCTTTTTTTGGCATTTCAATTCGGCAAGAGTTTTTATTAATACCGTCGCAGTCTTCTTTGTGCTTGGTGAGTAGATTTGCTCCAGAGTAACCATGAAGACAACGATCACAGAAATAAGTTTTACCATGATGTTTGTTTTGGCTGTAAAGTAGCTTGTTTAAATTTTTAATGATGCAGTAATGATATTTTGTTTCTTTTGGTTTTTGTTGAGTAATATTAACAAAATCATCAGGGTTGTAATTATCATCTATAATTCCTTCTTCGTTGTTGGGATCATCTTCGTTCTCTTCTTCAACTTCAACATCTTCAGAAACTAACAGCAAATTAATTCTTTCTATGTGATTCGGCTGCTCTGATATTCTATATGGAAAAATAGATACATTATTATGTTTTTTTGATGCAGTAAATCCATAAACATTGATAGCAAGATCGTTTTGATTTTCTACTTTGGTTATCTGCGGGACTGGAGTTGGAAAATCAACCCCCTCCGTTTTCAAAAAGTCTATGCTAGGATAACTTGATACTCTGTCAGAATTCTTTGCGGCTGGATGCAGAGCTGCATTTATAGCATGAAGTAAACATTTATCATCATAGTTTTTCACATTTATGACTGCTTTCTTGTTTGATATTACTTTAGGTAAAAGAATATATGATGAGCCTTTTAGTGGCTCATACTTTGCAAAATTCAAATAAAGTGTAACACAGTAATCAACTTCTAATCCTGATGCTGTGTTTGTAAATCTTTCCAAACTTTCTTGTATGTCAGAAGATGATTTTTCATACAACTCGTCTAATCGCTCAGAAGATAAAAGTGTATTCTGTTCACTATGCAGAACTGCAGTGGTATATTTTTTTTATCTCACCATCATCTTTGAATAATTCTACGGTAAGACCTAACTGAAATTTTATTCCTTTCATATTTTTCAGCTCCTTGATTATTTGTTCCCTGATAATAGATTTTTTATCATGGAGTAGTTTTAACGGATCTTTATATTTGCGAGCGGATATTTCATATGCTTTGAAATAACTACATATTGGTTTGTCAACTAGTTTTAATTCTTCTTTAGATGTTCTATCATTAAGCTCTTTTAGTTCATTTATAACATTGTCTCGTAATTTAGCATATTTCTGCTTTTGTTCATCTTGCAATTTATCATATTTCTGCTTTTCTCGTTTACGTTGTTTTTTAGCACGTCGTCTTTTGAGTAAATTTTCTAATGTTTGAGATTTAACCTCTTTTGGAGTTTCCTTTGGAACTTCTTTAAGAGCATCTACCATCTTTCTAAGCTGATCATTATTAATTACTCCTTCCCGGTGTAATTGTAAAATGTAGTGAACGTCTTCGGTACTCATTTTTGTAATATATATCATATTAATTTTTTTTCTTTAAAATAAAAAATATTTATTATAACAAGAAAAAGAAAATGGAAAACACTGAGAAAATTAAAAACATTTGCCAATTTCTCAAAGTTGGAGATCACGAACCTTGTAAAAATAAATCAACAAAAGATTCAAACTACTGCAGTTTGCATAAATTCAGAATAAAGCAAAGTAAAGTTGTACCATGTCTAAAATGTGGAAAAGGTACAAGTGCAAAATATCAAATTTGTGTTGGTTGTGGTGCTCATATAGTTAGATTAAGACATAGATACTGGGAAGTAGTAAAGCCGTATATTGTTGAATGTATTAGACTGAGACATATAGAAATTTGATTTTCTAGTAAAAAATCATATTTTATTATATTCATGTTTATTCGTTGATTTGGGTGTAATTTTGATAACAAATCAACAAATTTGTTTTGTATTAAAGAAACATTTTATAATTTTGATAACTTATAAAAAAATAAATAAACTTGCAATCTTCACTACCCCTATTTTAAAAAAGTTTTATAAATCAAGTAAAATCACCATTTATGGTGATTGTGAATTAATACATATATATGTAAATTGGGTGTTACCGGATCAGGATCGAGCGAAGCGAGATCTCTGAGCCGGGACACCCAATTTACATATATATTTTTGTGAAAACAAGCGTTTATTGAAAACCAAATTGTCGGTGCGATAAGACTCCGCCCACTGTTACGCCTCTTGCTGTCAATCAACTGGTTTGTGTCCCCGCGCTCAACATTATCTGTCATATAAAGTTGACATTATTCACAGATTTTAACTGCGTGATCGAGCCGGGTAAAACATCAAATAATGTGGCGCCCTCTAGCGGCCAAAATGGCTGATCAGAACAGAAAATTTGAAAATGTTTGCTTACGAATTAGCCAGAGATACTCAGCCCGTCTGTGTTTTTGAACTTTACAATCACTGATAAGTGTTAAAGGAGCACATGGCAATCTTGAGTTTTCAAAAACTAGCAGCGCCCCGTTAGTTTTTATCATTAATGTTAATTATAAGAATTGTATTAAGCCATTTGTTTTTGCATACTATTATTTTATATCTTATTGCACCAGTATTATATTAAAAAACTTATAGTATAATAAGACGAAATAGTGAATACTTAAAATTTGATTTATTTGAATGTAACCAGGGTAAAAGTAAAAATGATACTGGATATATAAATTGTGACACCCATTTCAATTACTGCAAGATTGCCATGTGTCCCTTTAAGTGCCTACTAATTAGTTGTACACATGGTAGCATAAACTGGAACAATGGAAAGTGTGAACCGGTGTTTAATCGGCTGTTTCTGAATTGGGTTCATTTTATGGTTGATTGTTCAATCAACAGGAAACAATACAAAAGGTGCGATTACTCAAAATAATGGTGTATGTATTATTTCTGAATTTGCAGCACGGTCTTTCTAGATTCTTTGGAACTCGTGTTAGTTGAACTTGTATATGCCTCAGTTTAGCCTTACATTTTCTAAATATATTGCTATTTATTTTATTTCTCTGCATGTTAGCATATTAAAATGCATTTAATGAAAATACTAAATGGTGAAAAGAGTCTGCATTTTTGTATTTTCTCATTATATATGCGTGCATTCATTCTGTCCTTGTTTAAATATCAGTCTTTACAATTTTTAAAAATTAAAATTACATTAAATTAAATACAATTTTTACAAAGTTCTGATTTTTCCCGGTATGGGAAGCATGATATTGTGTCCTTTAATGGGGCATAACACCGCCAAAAGTCATTCAACTGGAACACAACAATGACATGCACAACTACACATGGCACTAATCATCCCTGCCATTGTATCAAGAACAGAAATGTGACAAAGTTTGTGTATTAAAACTTTAAAGAACTCATTAACCAGTACACAACAATGGCAATGCAACTAGGCTTGGTATAGTTCTATGACATAAAACGTCACAGAACAGCTACAGATAAGCAACGTATTTGCGTAAATTCCCAGTTAAAACTCCCTAAACTAGGCTAAATACACAATTAAATTACTTTATCGGTGCGTACCAATTATTTTCAACAAATTAATTACACAAAATAACCGTTTTTGTCAGCATATCATATTTTATCCATTACCGTGAAGACGGCCAATATCAAATGGAATGCATCGCCGTTTCCAGTCAATTCTCAAATAAGCGAGCCATTGAGATTGGCTAAATGTGACTGGTTATCAAGTTTATTTTTTTTTACTCGAAGTAAATCCTTCAGGAACAAAATTGTTGTATTCAGTGACAGTCTAGTCTATTTTTAATTATTCGGCATCACCGAAGCACTCAACTTTCTCTGTATGTCAACATGGCTAAAAGAGGCCCAGGTGTTTGAACTCAGTGCAAGAATATTCATTATCGCTAAATATTAATAACTAACTCAGAACACAATAACAACTAACGTTGCGACGTTGAGTCGTGACGTCAATAAAGTGTTGCCGACGTCAACACCATCCGCCAATAACGTTCAATAAAGCAAATATTTGTTTGCAAAAACGTTAATTTAAAATGTAATGAATAGATTATTTAACTGCTGGGATCGACTATGGGTAATCCTTTACTTCATGGTAGACGTGCTTTGTTTTTTTTACTCACACGCATGCGCCCGTTCATGAAAAAAACTACACGCCTACCTCTTGTGAAAGATTTCCCTATAATCGATCCCAGCAATTAAATAATCTCTATATAATTCATATAGGGCCCTGGTTTTGTATCACTGCTTAACATAGACGTTCAGAGAGATATTGCACAGGGTATAGTTCTCCCTGTACACTGGACAGACTACTTTACATCCCTCCGAAGGATGACCTATATTCACAGTACCATGCCCAAGTAAGATACTGCGAGAGTTTGTTTGAAAAATCCGGGATGTGACCCCACTGGAAATCATACACGTGATTTCTGGGACTCAAGTCAAGTATGCTTAACACTTGGCGACCGCAGGGTTAAGTTTCCAAAATTATATGGAAACAAAAGAGCACAAGATGTTTCGAAAGATAAACATTCAAGAAAAATATGTCTGGAGGTCTCCTGAAACATGAGTCATACACAAATATCCTAGACACATTCGGTATACACAGGGTCTGAATGACACGGACTACCACAACAGCCATGATTCTCACGTCTCCGTCTAGGTATTTTGTTCTTCTTTTAGTTTAGATACTACAAATTACCAAATATGCAAACGACGACTATAAACGTCAGGGAATGTTTATGCACACACAACCTTCCAATTGTTCACTCGAATTTTTAAACACGCAGAATGAATAACAAATACGTAGTCTAGATCATCTGCGATGCTTGCTTGTTTACAAAATTATCAGGCGTCGAACATGATCAAGACTAATTTCATGTAGATCAATCCGTGACAACACAAAACATTCATAAACTAAAAATGTGTGCTAACTTTATTGACACGTATGACAGTGGAGAGTGTAAACTTGCACATATTCTACTTACGATAAATTGTTTCGCTCTCACTGGAGCGCTCTTGCTGCACAGAAGAAAACAAAATGGAGGAATGGCCGAATCAAAACGGAAATGGATTGCTATGACGTCAGGCTGTTCCAGTAACACATTACTTTCATGAAAAGCCTCCCGATATATTGCGAAATACATGCTACTCCTGCAGTTGAAGACGCAGTATGCAAATTTCCCTAAAATACCTCAGGCTTGCACGAGCCAAAACAATGCATGTGTACACGTATGACACCAACTATCTATTCCATGACATTGACACCTGCATATCCCACACTTTTCAAAATTGACTGCACTGACTACTGTCAGAAATGTTATTACATATTGCATTCCTTTCAGCATGTTGAGTTAGCTACCATAGAAACAGCAAGCGTATGGCACTTGATTCAGAGGGTTACCGTAAAGCATATTTACATATGCAGTTGCTGCCACGCAGATTACGACTTTTTCGCAGCATCCCCGCGGCCGTTTTTCAATCAAAGTCACAAATCCGCGCGATCGTACCGCGGATTGTCACCCGAAATATCGCGGGGATTCCCTGCGACTGTAAAAATCACCGCGATTGCAAAATCCAGTCTCGAAAGAAAGAAATCACCGCGATTCTCCGTGATAGATACGCGGGGGAACACGGGGGAAATTAGAGCACGGATCAATGAAAAATGTAATAAAAATTATAAATACAATGAACAATTTTGGAAGCAATATGTATTTCAAACTTTTAATGCATTTAATAACGTGTGTTTTTTCGGGGTTTTTTTGTCCAAAAGTCGCATTTCTCTTCACCGGACATAAATTGGCTACCCACAATCCTTTGCGATGTGTGTACCTATTAACAAGGCGGCACTAATAACGGGTTTATGACCCAGAATTCTTTACAATTTTTCGGATTATTTCTGACTAAAGAACCCATCGATGTATTAATAACCAACAGCAGAATAGTAAAATATGTTAAAATAACGATTAATTAAAAATATAAATCTAATTTCCAGTATAAGAATTACTATTTCAATTTTATGTTTAATCACCGCAAAGTCGGTAATAGGAACCGCCATATAACTATCGTGACCCAGTATACATTATCCGGGCATTTGAATTTTCCGAAAACAAAAATAAAATTGTCTTCTGCTTCGGGTTTTTAATAGTTATTGAATAACAATGCATTAAATTGACTGCACAATTGTACATTGATACTGAAGATAAATCGCGGCGATGGCCTGCGATTTCACACCGGGTAAAGCGGTGTGCAAATTAAAACAGATCACGGCGAATCGCGGTGATTGTGTCGCGGTGGAAAAAATGTATTATCCCCGCGATGAGCGGGCTGTCCGCGGATTGCGGGGACAAAATCAGTGTGTCCGCGGTGAGATAAAATCGCCGCGATGAGTGGGATTAGTCGTAATCCGCGTGGCAGCAACTGTACGTATACTAACTAAATGTTACCAGTGTGTGAAAGAAAACTCTTTAAAACCTTTAGAGCTGATGAGGTATTTTTAATGTATGGAAGTGTTTATTTTAAAACAAAGACAAAATCAAACAAACAAATCTTGCATTCGACAACTCAAAGTTTGTTTACACTTGCACGAGTCTGACTCATTATCCGTTTGTGTAACATGTACAGCCACACAAAAAATTAAGGCTTCTAAGTGCAAGTTATGTATTTACTTATAAATAGTAGTGTTACTGACTTGTTTTATAAATGATCACAACTGCGTATGTAAATTATTGTATTAAAGCAGTAAAACATATTAGATATTTGTAAATCAATGTCTTATTGTGTAAGAAATATTTCATGTTGACATACACTTTTTTAATTAATGTATGACACCTTTTCTATCAACATCATTCACAGCCTTATTATTGATGATTTCTAAAAGCACCGCATTTTAGCAATCACAAGGCGCCGCATTTTAGAATACCAAAGAACCAGAAGTGAAACCGAATGATATCCCTTCAATTTATAACACAAATTTATGATCATGTGTAAAATAAACACTGCCTTGTCTGTTGAAAAGTTGATTACATACCAGCAAATGTTACTTGTACTCATGGACATTTAAGTTTAAATTAACATTCGACGCGCAAAGCAGCCGTCGAAATTAGCCCAATCCCGAGACTGGTAAAATGCCTGACAGGCTTGCCCAATATACAAGAACACCCAGCAAATGTTACTTGTACTCATGGATATCTAAGTTTAAATTAACAGTCGAAGCGCAAAGCAGTCGACAAAATTAGCACAATCCCGACAATGCTAAAATGCCTGCCAGGCTTGCCCAATATCCAAGAACACAAGCCCAACGGGCTTGTTGATTTGCCGCTCGTTTCGACGGGAGAAATTGGAATCCAGACGAGGGAACTCCATTAACCAATCGTCCGAGAAACGATTTACTAGGAAAAGAACAAAAAGGCAATTGTTCTTACATAGTTTATTAAACGATTAAATGCAGTAAATAGACACAACTCTGTTTATTTAGCGAAAATACAAGAAAACACTTGCCTCGTTGTTATTTTGTTAAGGGTTTCCGGGTTTCTTTCCGGACAAAAGTATGTAGTTCACAGCACAAAAGCAAAATCTATCAGGCAAAGTCCTCGAAATTTAATGCCTGTGTCCAATGATTACCCATTTTCATTTTCTTTTATTGAATATTTTTGATTGCCACATGGCCGCATGGAATTCAAATTTTGGCCGTCCAGACCATTTTTTACTCGCCACGGCCGACTGCGAATTTGGCAAAGAGGCAATACAACATGAACACATGAAATATATATATATAAGCAACAAAATTGAATCACTTGCAACATACCGAAGTCAGGTGGCAGGTTTCAACAAGTTCTCGCTGGAGGGAACCGCTTTTTTCAACAAAATCAACAGGCTTCACCAACACTGCTAGGACTAGTACGAGTCCTGCTGAAAGGAGAGAAAATTTGATATAATTAACAGCAGCCCAACATTCTCTGCTTTGTTTTTTTTTTCCAGTCTGACACACAATAAGTGGATAAAGGAAAATTCTAGTTCCCTGTCCAATTGCTGCTATTACAGTGCACAAGACAAAATATGTACCTGTGCATATCCGAATACTTAGAATACCTAGAATACCTTATATACAAGGTATGACAGCGGCCATTTTAGCCGGGGCGGAATTGCGTAATAATGTATTGGTACCCGATTGTACAACGTAACGCTGATTTGTGTGGTACCACTGATTCCCTGCAATGACAGTTACGATAGTGTGTTAAAATACACGTTTAATGCTCTTTTGAAATTTTTCGTATTGGCGAGCATGCAGTTACATAGAACGTCAGAATAATAAAAAAAAAACTGCATAGGAGCCAATTTATTAGGCTAACAGTTACGAATGAGGGTAAACAGTCTATACATTATGGGATTATTACGTAATTCCGCCCCGGCTAAAATGGCCGCTGTCATACCTTGTATATATAATATAGTTTGTTGACAAAATTATCGACTTTTTGGAGGAGGCTTTTCAGAACTTCTCAAGTAGTTTTTCGGATAGCTTGTGTCTTTGGTCAAACTAATTTACAGAGCTTTTCTTGATAGCCTCCCTGGCACCTATGCTTCCTAACTGACAAAATCGCCTGACGCGCATGCGTACTAACACAAAAAACAACAACATCAGTTGGCCTAGATCACAAGTTTATACATCACATTTGTAAAATAATTCTTCATACACACACCAACAACATCAAACATTCCCCTAAACCGTCCAAGTATAACCAGATTTTCAAAACTGTACACACACATTCTGCATTTTCAAGTTTATTACGACTGACAGTCACTGAGTCAGTCAATCGCGACTGACCACGGCACAGACAGTCGAGAGCGCTTGAGACAAAAATACATTTAACCAATACATCATCTCAAAACTCACAACATATACACGTACCTACCTTTCGTCGCGAACTTTTGGACAACCGTTACTCACGAGCTCTAATGCAATTCGTTTAATATCCTCAATCGAAATGCTGACGATATTCAACTGTGCTGCAATAAAAATGGCGTCCTCAAAAGGTCTCTAAAATTGTCTGCGCATGCGGGGTAACGTGACGTAGACATTAACACCAGATTTATACGTACATATTAGTATTCATCCAAGAGATAGCAACTTATGTAATACCAAATTCAACGTCCCGTTCATGAATCTTTATCCACTACTGTCTTTCCGTACTAGAAAACCTCTTAAAGTTACATTCTACTAATTAAACAGACTTCATAAGGTTCCACTCCACTATTGTTTACAGAAGATTCCAAACGTTTTTAATTATTTGTCCTGTTATGTAACTGTTATGGTTACATATCTTTTTTTCCATGTTTTATGAAGTGAAAATACATAATGAAAAGACGTTACGTCGCTTCCCGTCTTGCGCGTCCCGTTGTATTATTTAACAAATAATGGTTGCATGGTTGCATATTTGCTTTTTGTTTTTGATATTTTGTGAAAATACATTAGGAAATCAGCATAAGGTTACATTTCACCAATTACACAGACTTCATAAGGTTCAGAGTATTCGCACGCATCTATATTAAGTTTTTAATTATGTTTACTTTATTTAACAGATAATGGTTGCTTATGTTCTTTTTCTTATGTTATGACATGAAAATACACAATTAAAACCTCATAAAGTTACACACTACTAATTTTAAGACCTCAATAGGTTACACTGCAATAATTTATGTTGTGTCGCGTCACATCTCATCGCGTCCTGTTGCATTATTTAATAAACAATGGTTGCATGGTTGCATATTTGCTTTTCCTTTTTGGTATTTTGTGAAAATACATTATAAAAACAACATAAGATTTTATTCCACTAACTGTACAGACTTATAAGGTTACAATTCACTAATATTTACACACGATTCTACTAAGTGTTAATTATTTGTCCTGTTATTTAACAGATAATGGTTTCATATTTTATTTTATTTTATGATTTGAAAATACATGATGAAAACCTCATAAAACTACACACTATGAATTTTAAGACCTTATAAGGTTGCACTCAACTAATTTACGTCACATCCTGTCCTGTCGCGTCCCATTGCATTATTTAACTGATAATGGTTGCATGGTTGCATATTTTCTTTTCCTTTTTTATTTGGTGTTAAAATACATTATGAAAACCACATAAGGTTACATTCCACTAATTATACAAACTTCCAAAGGTCCATTATCATACTCTTTTTTTATAGCACAGTGGCGTTGCTTGTGCAGTGTGGCGGCAATAAAACGTCTCGTCGCGCTTGCAATCAGTACTGTTATTCATTCGATCTTTGGAGATCGCTGAGCCCGATACTTATAGTTAGTTATCGGTGGTACATTTTCAATTTCTTTTGTTTTCTTACTTAATTTTTGATTCGGTGGTTCCACTACTCCGGCCGATAAAAGGCTCTGGGTATTGTTTAACCACTCATAGGATATGTTGTCTGCTTTTTATACGCAGGCTTCATAACCGCTGCTCCCAACTAAATTCCATTATGTTTATTTCGCTCTTCGGGGCATTTCATTTTCTTAAATACTGGGACCATACGCCGTACGACATGGGGAATACATTAAAGAAGGCTAACTCCATGTCCACCGCCATATGCATGCCATCTTCGGGATGGTTAAAATTTTGTGCTGTTGATTTTATGAATATTGAGTTCTGCTCAACCCGGGGCTAGAGGGCGTGAGCGGTAGATAGCATATTTCACTACCACTCATGAACAGTCTCAATCAAACCGAGACTGCAGTATTTCGTATGTGTCGTGCTCGGCCGTTTCCAAAGGTCCATTATCATACTTTTTTTTCATAAGGTTATACTTCACTAATTTTTTAAAAATATTCCCCTAAGTGGTTAATTCATAATTTTTCATTGCAGAGATGCTGAGATTTTATCTGATTTTCAGTAGGTGATAAAATGTGTGTTACTCGCTTTTTTAGTAAAATAAAAATCTTTGGCAGAGAAAACAGAGATAATTTTCAAGATTTTGATTTTGAAAGGTATATATATTGAATAAATGAGCATGCATGTTCATGAAATATGCAGGGTTTTAAAATAATAACACTGTAGATACTTTAATTTTAACAGTAAACTTGGTTGAACATCAAGGATAAAGACCGAGTTTGTCACCTACCAGAATGTATTATGCATGTGTTTTTTCTGGTCACTGATTGGTCAGTTGTTTTGATGATGCTGTATCAGAATTATGAATTACCAAATAAAAACCTGATAAAGTTACAAAGTACGAATTTTAAGACCTCATAAGGAAACTTGGAAATAATGTTTATGGGCATAATATGTCGGTCAAGTTATAAAAGCGGCCAGATCGTCTCGGTAACAACAGAGTTATGGCCCTTTACTTATTAAAAATTGACAAATTTGATGATGAAACTCGGTCAAGTTCGAAAAACAGACCAATTGCCCCGATATCAACGGATTTTTTATTATGTCGTGTCATGGTCCATTCATCCGTCTGTTATCACACTTACAAATGATCCACTTTCGACGGGCGTATTTTGTGTCCAATGGACACTCTTGTTTAATATGTGTGATTCCTCGTATTTTTAAATTATTTGCAGCAGAGCTTATGGGATGGTGTGTTGTCCGTCGTCCGTCGTCCGTTAACTTTTGCCTTGTGAACACTCGAGGGCCTTAATTATTAATCAAATCTTTTCGAAACTTTGCCAGTGTCTTTATATCAATGAAAGCTCGGACAAGTTTGAAAACCAGCCAGATCGGAATAATTTCACCGGAGTTATGGCCCTTGTTTTGCTGAAAAATGCCATATTAAGCCTTGTGAACACTCTAGCACCTTCATTTATTATTTGATCTTTACCAAAATTGCACATATTGTTAATATCAATGAAAGCTTGGACAAGTTCGAAAACCAGTCAAGTCGGATCAGTAACACCGGAGTTATGGCCCTTGTTTTTTCTCAAAATCGCTATTTTGTGCCTTGTGAACGTTCTAGCACCTTCATTTATTATTTGATTGTTACTAAACTTGCAAAGATTGTTAATATCAATGAAAGCTTGGAAAAGTTTGAAAACCATTCATATCGGACCAGTAACAGCGGAGTTATGGCCCTTGATTTAGTTCAAAATGCTATATTTTGCTTCGTTAAGACTATTTTGTATCCGATCTTTACCAAACTTGATCAGATTGTTAATGTCAATAAAAGCTCGGTCGAGTTCGAAAACCAGACAGATCGGACCAGTAACAGCAGAGTTATGGCCCTTGGTTTTGTTAAAAATGCTATAATTTGCCTCGTCTTACGATAGGGCCTTTATTTTGAATCTGATCTTTGCCAATCTTTACCAGATTTTATGACTTTCTTCTTTTTATATTATTATTTGAATTTTTGTTGTTGATTTTTTTTTTTACATTTTTTTTTTTTACATTTTTTAATATTTTTTTTTCAAAATAATGTTTTTTTGATTTTTTTTACATTTTGTTTAGCTCTATGTTGGACCAGTCGGACACGTAACGGGAGTTATGGCTCTTGATTTAGTTAAAAATGCTATATTTTGTCTCATTAATACGGTAGGGCCTTCATTTTTCATCTGATCTTTACCAAACTTTACATGATTCTTTAGTTATGGCCCTTGATTTAGTTGATAAGCTGTATTTTGCCCAGAACTTTCCAAAAAACATAAATGGCAGTCTCTCGCTTCATTGATGTTATAAGAGCCATGTTAGCCAGTAGAGCGTCCACAGGCCCTCTTGGGCCTCTTGTTTATTAGTTAATTTATATGAAGACAGAATCGGTGCCTTTTTTGAGGATACACACATATTCAAAAAGGTCTCCAAGCGGGGGTACTAACCACATTTAGTGATAGCTCTAGTTTTAGCTCTACTGATAAGCAGAGCTTATGTCATGGTGCGGCATCCATCGTCCGTCCGTCTGTCTGTAAACTCTTTTTTAGCGACTACTCCTCTGAATCTACTGGATGGATTTTCATGAAACTTTACAGGTATTTGCCCATGATGTCTAGTTGCTCCTAGCATAAGTTCACGTTGATGTGAAACCCAAGATGGTCGGCAAAGCTGAAAATAGATGTTTAAACAACAAATTTGTAGCGACTACTTCTTGAAAACTATAAGAGACATTGATATAGGACTTTTTTCTAAAATGATCAGCATGACATGATGTTGGTCCTTGTCGAAAATTATGTTGATTCGGAGTTAAGCATGGCTGCCAGCGGCCATCTTTGCTACTTAGAGGTATACAGTAAACACTTGTAGCGACTACCACACTGAAAGTATTTGACCGATTTTCATGAACCTTCACAGAAATATTGCTCTTAATGTCTAGTTGATCCTAGCAAATTTTCAGATCGGCTGAAAATTAAAAATGGCCGCAACAGCTAAAAGATAGATTAAAAAAATAATTTGTAGCGACTACTGTTTGAAAACTATAAGAGTTATTGATATGGGACTTTTTCTAAAATGATCTGTATTACATGATGTTGGTCCTTGTCAAAAATCATTTGATTCGACATTAAACATGGCTGACAAAGGCCATCTATATTAACATAGAGTTATATAATAATTTAATTCAAACATATTTAATTTACATCGATTGCGATACAAGTTATTGCAACTTAAGATTAATGACTGTCGGTGGCTTCCTGGGTTGAACCAGTACTAATCAATATGGATTAATTATCTTGCTCAAGGATAAATAACGTCGCCGCGGTGAGGATCGACCCCACCATCTCTCGATTTGGAGTAGCGACTACTCCTCTGAAACTACTCAACGGATTTTGAAACTTAACAGGAATGTTGCTCTTGATGTCTAGTTGAGCCGGTAAATTCAGATGGCCGCCATACTATAAATAGATTTTAAAAATACAACTTTGCGGCCTCTACTTCTCAAAAACCATCTACCATAAGTGGTATTGATGTGGAACTTTTACTACAATGACTGAAGTCCAGACTCTATTGTACCCAACTCGGTGAGATACCGCAAGGCTTATTGAGAATGTTGGCGGAGGGACTATAAACCTTAGAACTACAAACACACACACACACTAAAATGACTGGCATGATATGTAGTTGGCCATAAACAAAAGTCTTCTGGTGACTACTCTGAAAGTTCTTGTCCTATTGTCAGAAAGCTTCACAGGTTCCCATGACTGATCTAGCTATCATTCTGTGTTCATCCTGCGTTCATTTTCCGTTCGTTCAGTGTTCGCTCTGCGTTCGATCTGCATTTATTTGGGGTACTTCAACGCACTGGGTCTGTACATGTATACAGAAAATATTTGAAAAATCTGCTCTGGAACCACACGGCATATAACGTGTTGTAGCATAAGCTTATGGTCGTCTACCACGTGTGTTCAAATGGTAACCCTGGGATCAAATCTGGCCCCGGAAGGGGTGGGGTAACAGTTTTCAATAAAGCAGTATTGGAGTGTCATTAAACAAAATCTTCTCTGACTACTAGAGGTATATTGTATAATATAGCATAAGCATATGCTCCTCTACCAAGTTTGTTAAAATATTGAGCATGGGGTCAAAGTTGGCCCCGTCCCAGAGTCACATACTCTACATGTTCTTATATAGAACCAAACCATAAGTCGTGACTCATGTTTTACATGTTTTATAAGTTGATGGGCCTTTATCAAGTTTGTTCAAATGGTGGCCTTGGGTTAAAATTCGGACCCCGCCTCTCCCCCATCCTCACACAAAAGTCGATTTTTAATGATTGTTACATTTTGGGGAATTCTTACATAGCTTCTAACACAAATATGTTGCCCTCACCACCCCTACTCCCCCTACCACCCCACCCTGCCTACCCCCCACCCCACCCCCACTCCCTTCACCACCCACCTCTGCTATTCTTATTTGTTTTACGTATTTCTGTGTAGTTTTGGTCATTTCTTACACATAACTATGTTGCGCCTCCAACCCCACCCCACATTGTTTTAGCCTTGTTTTCTGATGATACGAGGGGTGTTCGAAAACTTTTGCAAATGATACGTTTTCTCAGAGATATTAATTACAAGTTGATATTTTTTTTGTCTAGTTACCTTCGAAATATTCCCTTTAGCCAGAACACATCGTTTCAATCTTTTAATCCAATTTTGAAACAATTTCATACTCATCTTTGGGTACACCCATAAGAAACTGGTAAACTGCAGACCCCAATGCACTTCTTGACCTATATCTTCTACCAGATAGGTGTTTTTTCAATTTCGGAAAGAGGAAAAAATCGCACGGGGCCAGGTCTGGGCTGTAGGGAGGGTGCGACAATACATTGACCTTTTCAGCCTTCAAAAACTGTGCTACAGTTGTTGGAGGATTTGTGGGCTGGAGCATTGTCATGTAACAAATGGACATGCTGGATACCGGTTTTTGGACGTACTTTTCTCATTCGCTAAACCCAAGTTTGTCATTTGTGCAAGCTGTCTGACAGTGAAACGCGCATCTTTCTCAATAATGGACTTGATCTTATTAATGTTAGATTTGGTAACTGCAGACCTGAGTCTTCCTGAATAAGGGGCATCTTTGACTGATTCCTGACCGGAACTGAATTTTGTAAACCACGTATAAACTGTGGAAAATGACATTTGTTATCCCCATAAACAACACATATCTCATCATGTATGCTTTTGACACTCACTCCCAACTTACAGCGGGCTTTCAGTATAAAACCCCTGATTTCAGCAACATTTTCTATTCGTTTTCTAACCATTTTCAACGCAGTGTCTATGAATACACCTGAAAGCAATCAAAATTGCAAAAGAACCGGTTTGTGGATTTCAATTATATTTATACACAATGTACAGTGATGATCAGTCATCCGTTTCGTATTGGTTTTGTACAGGTAAATCCCGTGATTGTCGAGTATACAGTGCGTTTGCAAAAGTTTTCGAACACCCCTCGTATATACTAGCTATATAATTTATTATTCTCTGAAAAATCGAATAGTCGAACTGCGCTCCGACAGCTCTTGTTAAGAATATCTACTATGTTTGTAAGATGTTCACATGAATTGTGTATACATGACACTATATATTCAGTCATTATTCATATTGCAAAGATGTTACATGTGTTGCTTTAAGAAAGAAACTGCTGTGTAATGCAACATCATTTGCATATCATTGTATTTTGGGTTGCTTTTAACCTGTGTACAAGTATGTCTTGCTAATATCGTTAGCTTTTCATAAATATATATTATAATGAACTGACAGCTTCTGATACAGCTAGAGAAACGACAGTTAGTATAGTACACTTCAGAAATGTCAGTGTGGAGCGTTATGGTCTAGTGGTAGAGCGTCAGACCCATGATCGAAAAGTCGTGGGTTCGATCCCAGCCATTGTCATATGCGTTGTGTCCCTAAGCAAGACATTTTATCTGCATTTACTTAGTACTGGTTATACCCAAGACATTTAGAGTGATTCAAATAAGTTCATAGAGATTTCATTACAATCGATGTAAGAAGAAGGATAAAAATATCGGACAGGGAAAGCAGCATTCAAGGACGGCAGTCAACCACAAAACACAAAAACAAAAACGCAAACAGACAAACGAAAAGGCAAAAGTAATAAAAAATGCAAACGACATCACAAACACAAAAGGGTTGACAATAGGGCTACCGCCTTGGAACGGTCAGTGGCAAAGTAGGCCATTGGAGGTTTAAACCGGTTCTAGGGTGCCGCAGACCAAACACTTACCCTACTGTCATCCCATTAAAACAGGACAGTGTAAATACAGAAATCCCCGCCATGATCTAATCTCTAACCAACAAGGCAGCATCAATAGGCAATATAAGTAAAACACAAATATGCTCGTGTAAATATAATACAAAAAACAATAGCCTAGAAAGCCACAATGAAGGTACTCAATGACTTTGCAGAAGCCAGAGCTGTAAGAGAATAAACCATTAAGGGCACGACAAGAACGATCATGGACAAACATCAAACGCCACCGTCCCAATGGGCTTTAGGTAGGCGTCATCATAGGGTCCACAGCCTGTCCGGTCATCGTACAATTAAAGAGGAAAGCATAGTGGCGAACTGTAAAAGGGTCCACCACCAAGCATGCAGTACGTTGCAAAACGTTTATTTTGATGCAACATCGATATGCACCTCTTGACATCATTGATAAACATCTGACATGTGAAGTTTCGAAACAATTGGTTAACAACTGTGGAAGGATATAGACGCACAGATGACTAACACCATATGCCACCTCACCATTCGATGGTAAATAATAAACATTTAAGGTACATATTAATGTCTTAAATATTATATTTCATGACTATGTAAAAAATATGTAACAAGTCAGATATCTAAGTGAATTATTTATTTGATTTAAAACATTTTATTTCAAATATTTACATCAAAACATCCCAAA